>QEOT01005882.1:292843-374960 GCA_003123785.1 Pterocarya stenoptera
TTTTTTTTTTTTTTTCTGATAAGTAATAGTAGAAGTAATTTCTTTCTAGTATAGTAGTGGGAAACTCCACCAGAAAGAATCTGCACATGCAGACTGCATGCCAATCAATCACAAGCATCACCATACTTCCTGATATCAGGAGTCCTCAAATATTTCTTTGTCAAGGTAAGATTATAATAGCATAGTGTCTCATGTGGACCACATAGCAGAAGATAAACAGGTGAAATATTAAAGGGGTTAACATTCCTATTGATATGGTCAAGTTTTTGCATTTGAGATTGCTCTTGGATGACAATTGATGACTATAGACCATGTTCTTCGTTTGATCTTTTGGATTCTTTACACTTTTCAACTGCATATTAAGGGTTTCTAGCAGTACAAGCCTGTGTACTCCACTTATCCCTCTTTTTATTTCCATCAACTTATATGGAAATTTGGAAAAAAACTATTTATCAATCTTACCAAAAACTTCAAGTGGCTCAACCCAAACTAATATGGAGATTAATGAATTTGCATTCTCCTTTCATTTTCTTACAGGAGATTGAATTTATTTCTTAAAGCTAATCATAAATTTATTGGTAATATCAATAGGCATAGCCCAAGTACATGGACCATATACAAGAGAAACTCCTAATTAGAATTTGGAGCTGATATGAGGAAGTCATGTAGACTTAGTCCTTTAAAATCTATAGCAATTTATAACAAACAAGTGGGAAAGAAATGAACATTGGTTACACAACTATCAAGATTTATATCTATGATACTGAGCAAACCAATAAGTTGTTTATAAGATTATAAAAAATTAATGATAAATCCTAAAGAATGCATGTGATCAACTGCGACCATGCCTCCAAAGTTTTCTTTTTGCTCCATGCTTGCTGTCAATCATACTAAATATGACTACCTCCGCTTGGACTGGGGTTGCACCATAAAGCATAGGCATATTTTCACTTTTTATTTTTATTTTTGTTAGTCTGGGGCAGGAGGGGTTTGGTGTGCATGTTAGTTATGCATTGGAGAAAACAGACCATTAAAGCATATTTCCTCTCAATGATTTAAGCAGTGAGCATAATTTTTTCTATAAGTAACAAGACTTCATTGAAAGGCACAATCCAAGCATGAGGTATACAAGATATACACCTATCTAGAAGGAGAAAAAAAAAACAAGAAAAATTTTTTTTTTTGATAAGTAAGAAAATCATGAAAATTAAGCACCATTAAAGTCTATTGAAGATGTTCAAAGGAAGAAAGTGTTGAAAAGGAGAGTTTTGGGCTCCTCTACCATCTGCTCACTGTCCAAAGAAAGCAGTGAGCACAAATTTTACATGTCGAATGATCCTATTTTTTTAATTAAATCGTGATAAAAAGACAGAAAGTAGTCATTTTGACATATAAGATAATTGTGAGCTCAAGTTAATGTCTAAACAAGAGATTATTTGGCAAAATCAGGAGAATGTGCTCTTGAATACAAGCAGACAAACATTATAAGCACTGAAAAGTGAAAGGAATAAAACCTCACTAAGATAGGACAGATTGGGGAATCTATGTGCAGTTAGGGTGGACTTCAGGATAGGAAATGCTATGATCTTGGGGTTAGTTATGGTAAGGGGAAGGCATTACAGTTTTTATATTGATTTAGGGTTTGAAAATGCAAGACATTCTAGCAAAGAAGACTTTGAAAAGTGAACAACCTGATTGCAGGAATTTACGAGAAATAGCTTGGTTGAGGGGTTTAGGGTTGAATAGGAAAAGCCAAAAAGGAATCTGAATTTGTGTTGTAAAGTAAAAGGGGAGAGAGAGAGAGAGAGAGAGAGAGAGAGGGAAAAACCCAGACAAATGTGCCACAATGCTCAAAACACTCAATATTGCACAGGTCAAAGTCCAAATTTATTGAATACAATGAAATTCATAAAGACAACTCAGCTCAACTTAAAGAATTCTACTACTATTATCAATTCTAGAGCAATCTCCACAATACATTAAAAAAGAAAGTAAACCTGAAATAAAAATATGTGGACGAATATTACGAAATTTTCATACCCCCCTCAGACATTAAATTCAAATAACTCATAAAAAAATGAGTCATTTAAAAACTGTCTTAACCCTAAGACACATTACAAGCATTGAAAGCATACAGGTCTTTCTTTATTTGGATGTAGCACGATGGTGTAACATCTGAAAAGCTATTGAGCTGCCAAAACAGCAAAACCACTCTAAAAGAGCAACTTGACCTTTCTTCCATGGTTGCATCACTCATACCTAATGAAGCCCAATGACTATTGTCCATGGCTCTGAGTTGCCACCAATCATTCTGATATAAATTAATTCACTCTGAATTAATGTCCTTAAAACTTAGTGTGGTGTATTTGGAGGAAAAGGAATAATAAAAATTTTGAAGACCATGAGCAGACAATGGAAGAGCTTAAAACCTTCTTCAATACTTTGTTTCTTTGGGCATCTGTATAGATTCTCAAGGTCTGATGCTTCATGATTTCCTTCTATATTTTTCTGTTTCTAATTAGGTGTTTCTCTTGTATACATCCTATGGACTTGGGCTAAGTCGTTGCGCTATTCAAGAAAATTGTCCATTACCTATCAAAAAGTCCTCCAATCCCAATGAGCAAACGCTTATCAGTTTTAGCCAAAAACAATCCCTTCACAATGCACTCATCAATCACCAAGCATCTCATCTCACTCTAAGCATTAGTCTCAAAGCCTAAGCATATAGTTCCATTCAAATGCATACTTGTTCCCAAGTGGCAGCCGCATGGAAAATGATGCCTCTGTGTATTATGTGGTGTATTTGGTTGGAAAGAAACGAGAGGTGCTTTAATGATACGGAACGCAATATAGATGCATTTTGGAAGTTTTTTATAAGCACTCTGCTTAGCTAGTTCTCTGCTATTGAACTCAAGGGAGGGGCTGTAAACGAGTTCTTGTCTTCACTTTTCTAGTATTAGAATGTAACTAGGTGTTTCTTTTGTATATTTCTTGTGTACTTGGGCTTCGCCTATTACATTGTGTTTAATAAAATTTTTTAACTTATCAAAAAATAATATAGTTCCATTCGTCACATTCCAAGTATACCACTAGGCTAATAAAAAATATTAAAGTCAAAGCAAATAGGCAATCAGCAAATAAGTATAAACATTGATACTCATAATCAGATTTTCAGAGATCATATTCTACACTTTTTTTTTTTTGATAAGTTAAGATCATATTCTACACTTGCCGATCCCAAAATACATAAATGTGCACTCCATTCCCAACTTCTCTCTTACTTTTCTTCACCATCATTGTATGTTTCACTCCAAAACTCTCAGTCTAATAGCAGTCAAGTAAGAAACACAGAGCAAAGAAGCGAGAGATGGAAGTCAAAATGTTCATGCCGAAGCCAGGTTTTGAGTCATTGAATGCTTCAAAGTGTGTACATATCGGTTTTTAATTTCATACAGTCATCATTCTTTGCGAAAGCTTCCTTTTATTGTCTGGTTGCATCGCATCGGCTGTAAACTCCCAATGTACTTGGATTTTTTTTATAAGTAAGAAGAGATTTTATTAATATTGAATAGACATAGCCTAAGTATACAAGAAGTATACAAGAGAATACACCAGTGTACTTGGTTAGCACCCTCATAGCTTTTCATTAATAATTTTGTTAACTTACCTATATAAAAAAATTAACTTACCTATATAAAAATAATTCTTTGTGAAAACTTTGTTTTAGAAGTAATGTCACTGAATTTTTTTAATGAAGTGCAATGGGCAGTACCTACGTACATTGGGAGTATGCAAAGGAATACATCTAGTTAAGAGGGGGAATTTGAATTCATTGTGAAAACTAGATCAAGTTGTTAAAATCATCCTCAGGGAACATCATGTCATCATGATGATGAGCTTGCAAGTATTTGAATGGTGCAGCTAAAATATATCACAGACCAAAGATATCCAAGGCAACTCGTATACAAACAATACAATGAAGAATGCATAATCATTAATGATATCAGAGGGAAAGAAATTGAATTGGTGACCCAAAAAATTTACAAAGAGAATGACTATAATGAAGAGATGATCGATAAAGTCCTTAAGTTACAAACCTTTATAAGTTCCCGTTATGTTCCATTCAGAAAATGAACCCAACTCGCTCTCATCTTTTCTGATAAATAGCCACTGCAAAAAAGCAATACCAATCACAAGCAAAAGCTATTACATCCATTCAGAATTTGATGCAACATTTTAGCAACGGAGTAGAAAGCAGGGGCCCACTTCCTTTGAAATAAGATTGGATATGTCCAAAACAGCATCTAATGAGCTAATATCTTAAAACACTTTTAGGTTGATTAACAACTGAATAAGTATTCAGTTATTCTTTGCTAACGCAGGCGCTGCATATTGGACAACAGGTAAATTGGAGATTGTTCTATTTTGATGTATTTTTGCCAATCTCCCACACCAATGGTCACTAACAATAGACTGCAACTGTGGGTTCTCCCTCACGTCCAAACTTTCACATTTCTGGCATAACTGTAGAAGGAGGCTACTTATAAAAAAAAAAAACTGTAGAAGGAGGCTCTATTTTTACTTCCCATGACAGTTCTTATTGCACACTAGCAACTTCTTTGGGTTTTAGGTTATTCATGTAGCGAAAATGGTTTTCTTTGTATCTTGTGCTCCATTTGCTCGCTCAAAAGAACATAAACCTCCACCATAACGATCATAAAACGACAAATGGAATAAGAAGCTTTTAGAACACATCAACATCAATGGAAGATTGCACCCCTTTGCGATTGAAACAAAATTTACCTTACTATATCTATTATTCCCATCCCTTAAACAAAATTCTAGCTCTTAAAATATCACTCAACTCTAAGTTCGTGCAGAACACAGTATAATCCTCCCTAATGTACAATATAGCAGATGTAACATTGCCAAACCATTACTTAACCAATCAAAGTTACACCTTTCACATTCGAATTTACAATCTTTTCCTACACTTCTAGCGCAGGCACCATTAAAAACATCAAACGGTACCACAATTAAAGCATAAGAGAAAATGATCAAGCAGTGACACAGCTAACGCATAAATGAAAATGAAGTTTCCAATACCAACCTCATCGCCCCAAGACCGAGCTCTCTCCCTCAATGGTCTCAGACCCGTCACCGGCCAAGAAAGCACAAAGCCAATCCACAATCCAAATACAATCCGAAACACAAACCCTAATCCCCTCCTCTCAAACAACCAAAAGCTTGAATTATGGCCAGTACCCATATCCAGACTTAAGCCCAATAACCAAAATTCAACTGCAATTCCTTAGAAACACAGCTTTTTGTTGAGACGGATGATAAAAAATCCGAGAAAACGATCCGAAACCCATTACAGCATATAGCTTAAGAAAGACTCGGGTTTGCTTCAAACGAGGTCAAACACAAGAACTACCTGCCCAATATATCAGATACAGAAAACGAAAGCTTAACAACTAATAGACCACAACCAAAACCCACAATTTTCTTAAGCAAGAAAGGCTTCCTTCACCACCAAAACACTGCAAAAATAAATATATTCCCAGTATTTATACAAGATACAAAGTAACACAGACAGATACACCGCTAATAAATATGCGCTGGATTTGGGAGTTTTCGAAAAGGGTTTTGTTAGTTATGGGATTACTGTTTGTGAAGCTGATGAGTGTGCTGGGTGTGGACGTGCGGTCGTTGACATGTCTCTTGCTGATCTTGGTGTGGTGGGTGGGTGTATCGTGTATGTATGTATGCGAGTGTTCTGGGTTTGGTAAATGCAGGTCAGAAAAGAGAGGCCGAGTGTTTTGGGGGACGGGGGCCCCATTCTACGCGCTGGAGAGCGAGGTAGTGCCACGAGCCAATGGGGGGGGCTTTTGGAGAGTTCTCGGCGTCAACGAAAGGTGTATGATTGGGACCTGTGGGTGGTGGCGACCGGGGACGCTACATTTGGTACCTATGATTCTAAATTCTAAGAAAATATTTTCTGTTTTTTTTTTTTTTTAAAATAATTTACACACAATATATAATATATTATATGTATCACTATTTTTTTTTTAAATGACGAAAATTATTTTCTTTTGAATTGGTATAACATGCAATCATTTCTACGCCAATTCTTACTTCTTTAGGAAAATGCTTCTCCAGAAGTTTCCGATTTTCTATTTAATAGTTAAATAAGTTTTTGTAACGTGTGTGTTAATTTTTTTTAATTTTTAAAGAGATTTAAAATATATTTAAAATAAAATAAGATAAAAATATAATGTAAACTATCAATACAATAAAGAGATCACGGTCGCCCTTTTATGGTCCTATTGTTTGTGATAATTAAATACAATTATTTTTCGTGTAATTTATAGAAATTAATTCATGCGACTGTTAGGTTTGGTAATTAAATTAAAATATAAAATTTTCATTTCATCTCATCTAATTTTATTATTATAACTTTTTCAAATTTTCATACAAAATATAATAAATAATTCAACTTTTTCAAATTTCAATTTAATTTTTTCAAATTTTAAAATAATAATAATATCAAAATATAATATTTTAAACTTTTATCTAAAATCAAAAATTCTCATCTCACTCTCCAAACCTAACTTAAGTCAGATGCAGTAGTTTCCCATTTTGTAGTGGAGTAGATTTTGATCTGCAATGAAATACATTTTTCATCTTCATTTCAAATATACAAAAAGTCCAAATTTTAGTATATTTCATTTTTTTTTTTTTATATATTAAGGGAAACTATGTGTAAGTGAGTTGAGTTTGTAGATGATAAAAATCCTATTCGTTTAACATTTATTCGAATACAAGCTGACTTTGAGCTTTTTATTGAGTTGCATTTTATATTCGTGAGCAACTTATTTAATATTTGAGTGAGTTAGACTTATTTGCGAGTCACTTTATTTATATAAAATAGCTTTTTTACATTGTATTATATAACTTTATTTATAATTTTTTACTTTTTACTAATATCCTTATAAATTTATATATCCGTATATCGATGATTTTATTTAGTATTAGAAACATAATTTTTATAAATATTTAAAGTATTTTTATTAGAATTATATATAGTACTATAAAAAAATAATAAATACGGCATTAGTCAAGTTTATACGAGTTAAGCCGAGTTTTACACAAATTATATCATTTAATAATCAATCATAATTTTGTATCCGCAAATGACTCATTTAGTAAATAAATTGAACATAATTTGAGTTTGACCAAATTGATCTAATGTAGGGGTGTTGGCCACCCATCTGCTACCCATCCCAGCTTGGGCAAAGTGACCTGCATCCACTTTTCGAGCGATCAGATTAGCACCACCGTCATTTGGTCACCCCATCCAACAACACATTTTTCACATAAAAACTCCAACAAAATAGCATTTAATCATAAAATCTCACAAATCCAATAGAAAACCAAAACAAAGTTACAGATCAAACCAAACCAAATGGTAATCGCACAAATCTTCAAATATGTTCATAGACTCACGAGCGACGACCGCGATCATAGGTCATAAAGATTTGTACACGGATCTTTAGAGATCCATGGGTAGATCTTTATGGCCCATGGCCACAGTTATAAAACTTGCAGACCCACAACTACAATCATGGGTCTTTAACTTATAGATCCATAACCGCAATGATTGTGGTCTTAGATCATAAAGACCCACGGTCAAATCATGGTTGTTAACATCGTGTTTTGTATGCCTAGGCAAGATTTTAGCAACTCGGACAGGAAATTTCACCTGCAAACACAAAGAAGATGGGCTCGAGGTCGTTCGAAGAGCCTCCGATACCAACGTTAGTTTCTCCACACGTATTGCGATAACTTTTGTATTTAAAATTTAGAGATAGTCCTTTGCACCTAAGGAGCACTTTTATACTAAGTCCCTAAGGGACATCTTGTTCTCAGTCTCAAGATTGAACCACCTTGCCCATGTCCATCTTAGCTTAAGCATTTAATGCGATGCGAAGGCTTGGGTTAGGGCTTTTAATGCTCTGTGGTGTCTGACATGTCACTTTTAATGCGGCGTGACTTCTAACATGACACTTTTAATGTGACGTGACTCTCCAGGCGAGTCTCGGTGGTGGATAAACGGTGCTACCACTTCTGGTTCCCCCCGTCAGAGAATGGAGGGTCATTTGCATATTTCGTTCATTCTACCGCTGTAAGTCTTTAATGTCAAATGTAACAGGGCACATCAAAATCGGCATGTTAACTCCAAAGGACCTAGGCCCTTTTGGAATGATCTGGAGCCTCAAGACAATGAGACGAATGTTGAATGCTTAACATTGGGCTTAGGCCCACTCGTGATGAGGTGGGATGGAAAATATCCCTCCCAATTGTCTTATCGTAAAAAATTACGGCTTGGTCGTGACCCACGACAACATAAAGAAGTTAGCTTAAAGGAGCAAGAGAAGAAAAAGAGAATAGGAAGAAGAAGAGAAAGGAGAGGATAGTGAACACACTTAATAGCCACTTAGGCATGAAAGGAATATGGAGAAGAGAAGAGGAATGGAGGACTTCGAGAAAATTGGAAATGAGAGAATTGAGATAGAGAAAGAAATGTAATATTTATAGTTACGAATTTTTTGTTTTTTGTTTTAAATAGATATGATATGATATATTTATATATATATATATATATATTGCGCGGGGCGGCCAGTGATATGTGGACAGGCCCAAGGCCCAGCCCGACACCGACCCCGACATTTCAAATGGGCTTTATTGCGCCCGTTCGCACGTTGTATGCGGATGAATGCTCCGCCCGCCCCACCAAGGGCCGAACGGGTGGCCTGGATGCAAGGGGCAACCCAGCAGGCCTAATCTAAAGTAGATTGTGGCGTAGTCTTGTTTATCTATAACTCTAATTACTTTAATAAAACTACTTATCAATATATCTCAATATATTATAAAAATATTATAAATTCATTCTTTAAACTTTTTAAGCTAAGACCCACGTGTACGCAAAAATCTATAATAAAACTTTCATCTTTATCTCTATTTCTTTACTACTCATTCAAAACTTTCCAGCTTTTTATTTTTAAACATACCCAAGAATACAATTTTTTGTTAAAAAAAAAAAAAAGTGAAAACTCATCCTGCTGCAGCCTGCAAATGGGTGTTTGGTAATCTTAGTTTGTAATTTTTATTCTCAAAAGCCATATTGTATGTTTTCGTCAAAATTAAAATATAATCTATACATATTTATGTAGACAGAAACATTTCATTGGTAATAATTTACAAAATATAAAAACTGTTTTCTTATTTTAGGAGTCTAACATCCTAAGAGAAGTTTTTATGAAGAAGAATACATCTTCGGTCAGCAAGCAGTGTAAACCCATGTTTTGTTCCACCCAAGTTTGGCTGACAAGTCAACCACTCATTATGTTCTAGAAAAGACGAGAAAGAGATGCAGCATAGAAGCATTTTTTTTTTTAATGGGAAAGGATAAACAAAGATTTTTTTAATAATATTTTATATAATCGTATTTAAGATTAGGAATATTTTGATTAATTACTTATAAAAATAATATAATTTTTTTTTTTTTGTTTTATAATGTTAGACTTTATGTAAATATACATAGTGGAAGAGATATTCTAAGGATAATTTGTGTAATTGTTCTACAAGTGAATCTAGTATCTTTTGATTTCGCTTTCACCCAGTGTGTGAGTGTGCTACATGGATAAATTTAGAGACACACTCAATATGCCCACAACCTAAGAGTTTTTACGTACAGAACAGAGAAACTCAATGATTCAAAAATGGCTCTGATAAGAATGGAGGGCTCTCACATGGTATACGTTGGTTAGCATTAAAGGCGAGCCTACGTTATAACCATAACTCCAGGTATAACGCCTAGAGTAATGCCAAGCATAAGGCATCCCAATAAAGGAAGTGGCAAAGACACGCCCACTCAGAGCGCTCCTTGCTTTATTACATCTCTTACTCATACATAGTGGGCATGCCCCAAGCATATATCTCTCAACGTATTCTCTATCTCGTTTATACCAACAAATAGACTGTGTGACCATTGAGTACACCTGGAAAAAAAATTAGTGTGGGAACACTATACCAAATCTCTCCTAGAGAAGACCAACATAGCAACATCTTTAAAGTATCTTGTATGCCCTAGACACATTCGATCTCATCTAATCAAGCATATTTGATCCCTCTTGGATTTATTAAAAAAAAAAAAAACTCAGAACTATGCTTTAATTGCTTATAAGTCATCGCGATGTGCTCACAAAATTTGTCACTATCAAATTATAGCGCCAAAGTTTGACGTCAACAAATACAACTGGGAATGCATTGTCAAGAATAGTCTTTCATTCGTCTTCATGTCATTCAATTTTAGTCTAAATACTTTCCCAGCAATAGCTCTTTATACTGTATCAAACATGATCATAGACAGTATGCTAGAGTAGTAAACATCAGAACCTCCATCTTATGACATTGTCAAAAGTCAAGAAGGACATTTAAAAATAAAATATAGGACTCACATAGTGAAGAACCAGGGAACCATTATTCACTTCCATATCTGGGAGCAAGAGCACATATAGTATTAAATACATACTACGGTGGATCTCTCTTTTGCAAAGAGCGTATTTCCATGTCAAACACCGTACAGACCTTAGTTTAGACACAATTTCTGCGTCTAACCTGAGTTTCTCTATTTGTTCACCTCCAAGGTGCCAAAGAGAATCTCGCATCTAGCATTACTACTTGCTACGTGGATTGTGGGGTGTTCATGCATGGCTCTTTTAAATATAATGAACCTCATCTTAGTTTTCACTAAGGCAATATATCTTTTTGTGTCATACTTGTCTCTCTCTAAACAAGTATCAAGTGACACAATGTCTCATCTTTGCTTGCTATCTTTTTGCAGCGCTAAAAATGATCACTCGTGTGAGTGAGCCGATCTAAACCTGTTAACAATCTTTTGTGTGTGTACAATTCATGCAATATGATAAAAACAAATTGAAAGAAAATATCACACTGCATTAATATTTCCAAAGAAAGTTTATATTATTGTGTCAACTGAATACAATTATAATCACAATCTACGCAGTCCTAAACTCTTAACATGACCATAAAAGTATCTTTTGTTATAAGTTTTGTTAGGGGATCAGAAACCATGTGACTCATAGATAGATATTTAAGGAAAACTTCATTTTGTGCCACCATATCTCTAATGTAGTGATATCGGATATCAATGTGTTTGGTTCTTCCATGATACTTTGGATCCTTAGCATATGCGAGAGCAGCCATGCTATCGCAAAAAATGGAGGTGCTAAAGGAACCTCCTCAACCAAACAGTCTCCTAAACTGCAGTTGAACATGCTATATACTCTGCCTTCATGGTGGATAAAGCTATGTAGGGTTATTTCTTTCTACTCCATGTAATGGCGGCATTGTTCAACCAAAAAACATACCTAGTTGTCGATTTGACCTCGTTTAGGTCACTACCCCAATCAAAATCACTGTAACCATTTAGCTGCAAATCTAAATCCTGATAGTATAACATATAGTCTGCAGTTCCCTTGAGATATTTGAAAATCTTTTTGAGTGCTTTCCAATGAACCAGCCTAGGATTAGATTCGAATATACTGACCAAGCTAATTGCATAGCATATATCTGGTCAAGTACATATCATTGCGTATATCAAACTACCAATAATGCTAGCATAAGGAACACAAGCCATCTTCTCTTATCACTCTTAAGTTTGGTTTGGTAACTATGTTGAAACACAAAATTCTCATCTCATCTTATCTTATCATTTCAACTTTCTCAAATTTTCATACAAAATATAATAAACAATTCAACTTTTTCAAATTTCAATTTAACTTCTTCAAATCTCAAAACAATAATAATATTAAAATATAATATTTTAAACTTTGATCTAAAACTAAAAATTATTATCTTACTCCCTAAACCTAACCTTAGAGTCTTAAAATACATTTCTTAGCATAAGGTCTCACCTTTAGTAATGGGGTTGTCAATGGGTTTACAATTACTCATTTGGAAGTGTTCAAGAACCTTTTTTATGTAAGTTCGTTGAGACAAATACAGAACTCTCTTTAAATGATCTCAATAGATCTTTAACTCCTAAAATATATTATGCATCATCCATGTCATTCATCTCAAAATTGAGGAACAACCACTCCTTAGTGGCGACAAGCATCCCTTTATCATTTCCAGCCATCAAAGTGTCGTCAATGTATAATGATAACAATATAAAACTCATTTTGGGCCGTTTTATATAAACACAGTGTTCTTCTGCGATCATCGTAAACTGATTTGAGAGAATGGCTCGATGGAATCGAATATACCATTATCTAGATGATTGTTTTATGCCATATATAGATCGTTTGAGCTTGCACACTTTGCGCTCTTGACCTTTGACCATTAAACACGTGGGTTGATCCATATAGATCTTTTCATCTAGTTCTACATTGAGAAAATTCGTCTTAGCGTCCATCTGATAGAGTTCCAAATCCAAATGTGCTACAATGGCTAGAATCAAGCCAATTGAGGCAAACCTTACTACTAGAGGAAATGTTTTCCCATAGTCTACATCATCTTGTTGGGTATATCCATTTGCCACTAGGCAAGTTTTATACCTTTCTATTGATCCATCCGCTTTGTGTTTGACCTTTAGAACCCATTTGTTCCCAATGGCCTTTTGCACTAGCGATATGTCTACTAGATCCCAAACCTGATTAGTCTTCATAGACTCTATCTCATCATTTAGTACTTTCATCCACTCATCTTTAGTAGAAAATGAGATAGCCTATTGGATGGTTCTAGGCTCATCATCATCTTATAGTCCCACAATAAAAATTTTTCCTTCAATTCCAATTCAACGACGGGAAACATTTCCACGTGAGCTCGTACATAGTTGAGATTATTGTGGATGGTATATTGTTACTTGGAGCTAAATCACTCCCATTATTCCCAGGAGCTTGAGAAATTCCATCATTCTCAACTAGGATGCTTGGAGTGGCTTCCTCTTGATCCACAAGTGCTTGAAGTTCTAAACTCTTATTAATCTTACCTTTAATTGAAAATTCATTTTCAAATTCACATCTTGTGACTCAATTCAAATACCATTTCATCTGGTTGTTCACCAATTAATACATATCCCTTAGAGTGATCGGAGTATCTTATAAAGATACACTTCTTCCCTCTGGAACCAAACTTTCCATATTTATTAAAAGAATCGTGAACGAAACCTGCTGAACCACATGGCCGCAAGTTATTCAAGTTGGGTTTATCGCCGGTCCAAAGTTCATATGGAGTAGACAACACTGATTTTGGAGGTACTCAGTTAAGGATGTAGATTGCAATCAAAAGTGCATTCCCCTATAGGATATTGGCATGTTTGCTTGCGACATCATCGATCTAACCATCTCAAACAGTGCCCAATTTCTCCTTTCTGTCACACTATTTTGTTATGGCGTATATAACATCGTCAACTACCTTTTAATTCATTTTTCATCACAAATTCTTTTAAATTGCTCAGACAAATATTCACGTCCATGGTTAATTCTTAGAGCCTTTATACTATTGTGTAATTGATTTTCTCCTAAACTCATGTATTGTCTAAAGTAACCCAATGCTTCAGACTTATGGGATATTAAATAAACATGATCATATCGTGAAAAATAGTCTATGAATGTGATGAAATATACAGTCTCGTGTCTCACCCTCCCACTCATTAGACCACAAATATCTGATGGATAATTGCAATAGAGAAGATGCTCTTAGTGCTTTTCAAACGGTTTTGTATTTTATTTTTCCATTAAACAATGTTCACATGTGGACAACGTGATTTTAACGAGTTTGCCTATTAAACATTCTCTTGCTAACCGTATCATCCTCTCTTGCCCAATATGGCCAAGCCTAGCATGTCATTTATTCGAATTTAAATTATTAGATTCAATGAATAAAACAGTATTCACATTCGAATAATCTAAATCAATTATCATAAAACCGTTTAAAAGAAAAGTAGAACCATAAAAGACATTGCCCAAGAATATGGAAACACCATTGTTTTCAAATAAAATGCGGAAACCAAGTCAGTAATTACGAAAAGTAAATTTCATCGTATTCCAAGAGCGTATAACACATGATGGAGTAATAGAATATGACCACTTCGCAAGACTAGTTTGTAGGTACCAACTCCCAGTACCTCTACACTAGTTTCATTCTCCACTTTGATGTCACGACTCCCAACAGAATTTCGATGATACTCCACAAATCCAACTTTGTCTCTTGCTATGTGCTCAGTTGCTCCTGAATTAACGGTCCACATGGGATATGAGTGAGCAACTATCACATGACTAGTTACATAAACATAAAGAGAATAGTTAGATTGTATGTTCTTCGGCTCAGTACAGTCACAAGCAAAGTGGTCTTTCTTTCCACAATTAAAGCAATCATGTTTGGACTTGTTCGTCCCGCACTTGCATTTCTTGGTGCGTTTGAAATTTCCTAACTCTTTTTGCACATGTCCAGTAGTTACCCTAAGCTTGTTATTCATACATTTAGGCCTAACTATCTTACGCGAGCCAGATTTAGCCACATAGGATGAATGTTTAGGCTTTATAGTCTAAACATACCCCGAATCTTTATCTTCTAGTCGTTGAAATTCTTTTTGAAATTTTTCAACCCTATCCAACATCATATAGGTAGAGTTCCAATGAGTTGCTACATCTAAGCAAATGTGACTTTTACACGTAATATCTTCACTATCACAACATTGCTTAAATGTGCTCCACCTTTATGGAGAAGATTTCATATATTTCACAGTCCTTCTAATTCTTGTTCCTTCAACCCATCTCGAACAATCAAGTTCAAGATATGAGCACAATATCTCATATGCAAGAACTCATGTTCCAAAATCGTCTCCTTTCTATTCCTTATCTTTCTTTTGATATATAAAGTTGTCCCATTATTTGAACTTGTATTATTGAATGCAATTGTAAATATTTTGGGCCTTTCCCATTCAATCAAACACATTTCAATTTTATTACCAAGTGTCTTACCCTTAGAGTTTTTCACCTCACAAAAATTGATAAGACTTTTGTGTATTTTTCAATCTTCATCAATAAAATATGCGGTGAGACACATGTAGTTAAAATTTTGCTCAGATGTTCATGTATTTATGGTTAGACAAATTTGCTACCCCTTAAGAGCACTTTTCAACTTGTTTTTCTCTTTCAAATAAAGTTTAAAAATATCTTTTGCAACCGTTATACGTGATGGAATCACAGCCTATGTAGGTTATACAAAAAGCATACATCTCTTAAATCACTCCCCTTCCACAAATCTAAAAAGTAGCTCATCAACAATCAACATTTCTACTAAGGTTTCTCTACAAGCACCAAGACTAAAAGCAATTGGTACAAGCCCTCACTAGTTTCTCCCAGTTTGAACCTAATACAGATTGAAATTTATCCACTTTCAAAATTGGAGACTTCTTACATTGTTTTTCTAAGTGTTGCAGCATTGATCTTGTGTCATTTATATTAGGATCACAAGTATAAGTAGCCCTACAAAAATTACATACAACCCTAGGTCTTGACTTATCATCAGTTTTAATTTTTGTAAAATACTCACAAACTACAAATATTTTCCTACCAGTACCATAGATGTAACAATCCGCTAGAAATTTAATAGAGAAATTTTTATAGGCTTTAGGAACATCATGAAAATTCTTTAGGTTTTCATGAATCAACCAATTGCGTAGATTTTAGTTTGTCAGGATCGTCAGTGTTACCACTCACTATGGTGCTAGAAAAATTATTTTATTTATTTGAGGTAATTAGAAGTGTCATAATGTGATATGGTCTGCACCATTAGATTCTGTTGATTATTTAGAATTTTATAACGTAACAAACCCATTTTCAGTTTTTGGATGAAACATTTGTTCAAAAACCCGTTTTGTTTATTTCAAGGCACTTCGGGGTTGAATTACGATAAACGAATTGCATATATAGGTTAGTGTATATATTTAAGATTTTATAGTGCAAAGTTTATTTTTATTTTTTTCAGAATGAGTAGTAACCTTAATAGTGGCACCAAGTGCAGTGTTTTCAAAATCACAGTGTAAAATATCTAAATTAGGTTAGAGAAGTTTTGTTTGGACACTTTATAAGATCTTACTCACACTTGGTGAATAGTATTGGACACTTGGAACCAAGAGGAACCATGATATGAAATTGTGAAGGAAATCAAGGTATGAGATCATGCCACATAAGCAAAATCCTATTTCATCCAATCATTCAAATTGTGTCAAACCAAAGAGGGTGTGACGCCCCGACTCCCACATAGAGAAACATGAGAATCGTGACGTTAGGATGATGACAATACGGGTCACACATCCTAACGATAAGTACCAAGTGTGTGCAACATACAACAAGTGCACGACATAAACGCATCGAATAATATAAATAAGTCAACTAAGTACCAGAATTTGTTTAATACAAATATAAAAAAACAAAGCATTTTAAAAGTAATACAATTGTCTCATAAAATATAATACAAGAGCTAAAAATACAAATACAAGTTATCACAGATCACTACTCCGGCGGAGCCAAATCCTTAAGCTCAGCATCTGCATTATCAACATAAAAATCTGCGATACCATAAATGGTACCACAGGTAAATTATAATTCAAACAACCTCAAGATAAAAATATATTAATACTACCAACGAACATGCATGCATATAATGAAATGTGCATTAAATCTAAAATATCATTTTTTTCGAAAATGAATATTTTTTCAACATACGCCAAAACTCCATTTTGGCCCAAAACATTTTCATCAAAACATTTTCCATCATTTTTCTTGAAAATGGCCCAAACCAATAAATTCATCATTTTCCTATAAAATGATTCACACAAAATCCTTTTATCCAACACACGCAATTTTTCTCGAAAATAGCCATTAATCTATTTTTATCTGTATGCACCATGATCTCCCCTAAGAATCATCCGCACACCGTGGCTCCCTTCGCCACACACCAAGGGTAACGACCGTGCGAGTGATTTTGTAAAAAGCGATGTCCAGTTCCGCACCCAGTACGTTCATGGTCAAGTATACTCTAGCTCTCGCCAGCAAAAGAGCCCCGGAGTCGACACGATAGCGTTACCATCCCGTCTGATCCCGTTGTCGCCTGGCGATAACCCAATGGATGTCACTGAGATAATGCACCATCTCGGTTTGGGATCGTGATATACACGCACCCAAAAGTATTTCTCACATGAAAATTTAGTTTTCAATAAACACATGAACATAAATGCAATTATACGAAAACCAGTTTTCATTTACAAACATGAACATGGTACAAATGCAATGTACCAAACACATAATTATCCAACAACCAACAAATCCCTACATAGCCAAACACACAACTCTATCCTCCAATCCATCCAACCCCCTTACCATCGGACTCAGTCTGGTATAACCAATTAAAATACAGAAAATATGAGTTAGTGCAAAAATATATTTAAATCTCAAAAGTTATTTGGAAAAATACTTACAACGTTATATTATAATTTTCAAAAGATCACGGATAAGCTAGAAGCAACAACACAGCAAACAAACAGTGCAAAATGCACTATGGCCGTGGGTCTCAAAAACTCACTTTTGAACGGGGGAAACTTGAGATTACAAGGGAATAACTTGAAGATGTCGGTGAAGCTAATGGTAGTGGTGGTTGGCTGTGGGTGGCGGCGTAGGTGGTGGTTTAAGGCTAAAAAGCTCAAATCAGAAATATAGATGAAAGTGCTTCATAGGTGACGGATCGGAGCTAGGGATTGGTGCAATAGGGAGCTGGGAGGTCGATGAAGATATGGTGAAGAAATGGTGGCCAGAGGTGGACCGACGGCGACGCTAGAGCACAAAAGGCCATGCGGCTTTAGGGGGTGCATGTGGGTCAACGACGGAGCGAGAGGGGTTCAAAACACAAGGGGGTGGTCGCTGGTCGGAAGGGAAGAGGTTGGAATGGGCGGTTTCAGTAACGGGAGGTGCACAGCGGTGCTACAGGTGGATGAAGGAAACACACGGGGAAGAGAGGAAGACGTCGTGTGCGGTAGGGAGAAAAGCAAGAAAGAAATAAGGAGAAAAAAGAAAGAGATGGAAAGAAAAAGAGGGAGAAAGAAAAAGATGAGAAAAAGAAATGAGGTCCAATCATCACAATTTGAGTTACAAAATGATCAAATGAAAAGAATTTTAAAATAGTAAATTAAATAAAATAATTCAAATGCAGTGAAAAGATTAAATAAAATAATAATAAAATCCATCAACAATAAGAATTTTAAAACCCATAAACAAACTGGTTTAAATTAAATATCAATTTAAATGCAAAACTATAATTAATATTAAGAAAGCATATTATAAAAATAATTTTCACAACTTAAAAATATTATAAAATAATATATCAAAACTTCCATAATTTTAAAACAAGATGACCAATATTTAAATTAATTAAAATAATCATTCAATTAAAATACACTAAAATACGAGGTGTTACAGAGGGTTTCAACCCTAGTAAAACCCTAAATGGTTGGAATCCAATTGAAACCCCAAAATTTTGGTTGAAATTGAAACCCTAAATGGTTTCCCCAAACCCTAAAGTTGGCCTCTAAACCTTATTTGATCCGATTTCTAGCATTATTTTTAATCACTTGATTAAATCACTTTCACATGCTATTAATTCCTTAAATTCATGTTAGGACATCATTATTCAACCTTTTAAATCTTGAAAATTTGATTGGGCTAAGAAAAATTAGATTTGTGCTTGATAACATTTCAAATCCTAACCAAACCCTTTTTAAATCTCAATTGAATCCCACTTGTTAAAGACCTATTAAGACATCGTTTGGATGTTGAGATGAGTTGAATTTTTTATGAATAATAGTAAATTGATATGGTGGAGTAAGTTTAGTGGGGCCCACCTAAGATGAGCTTATATGTGTTTGAATGTTAAGATGAGTTTAGATGTATTTATGAAAAATTAAAAAAGGTTGTGGGTCCCACGTGTACAGAGGTATTGAGTTGTGAGTCCCACGTCTAAAGAGGTTTTGAGTTGAGATAAATTTAGTGATTTGAGAATTGGATCACAAGTTCTAAATGGGCCCTACCCCCAAATTTTGGCCATCTTGGCTAAGTTTCTTTAGGAAGTTTCCACCCACTCAATGATGACCATCCACTGCTCAGGAAAATCCCAAAGTCGAGCATGACGTGAAGGTCAAAAGTCACCTCACCACCACCCTTATCTTGGAAGTCTCATTGGTTGAAAATCACTCACTATTTGTAGCTTTTTGTGACCTAATAATCGCCCATCAAGAGTTCACTCATACCCATAATTCACTTTTCAAAAGTGTATTCGGCGTGTAAGTCATTCTTTCACTCACTTCACCCATTTCCAAACACTTAGAAGCTTTCTTGAGCAGTTTTTTGCGCCTTTTTACGAGCCATTTGCTAAACCCTTGTAAGTATTTTCTTACGGTGATTCTTTCATAAAAGTTGTTTGTCTTTTTGTCTAGTTTTCGTAGGTACCTTGTTTGTTTTATTTCATGATCACTGGATTGATAAAAAGTTATTGTAACTATGGAAAGGTCAATTTAGGCGATAATCTGGATAATGTGTTGTATTTTAGAACTTTTGACAAAGTTAATGGACAAATTTTGGTCCAAAAGTTTTATGGAGTGTTTTCAAATTGTTTTTATGAATTTTGGTTGGAGATTAGTTCCATGATTAAAGTTTTTGATGAAAGATTTGCTTAGATCTAAAAGGTTAAAAATTGGAAGAGGAAAAATAATTTCTGTTTTAAGAAAGTTTGAATTTTTTGTGGTCTATTCTTACTCCAATGGCTTTGATTAATTATTGAATGATACTAAGCCTTGTATATACATGCTAGGATGTTAGGTAAATATTTTTTTGTGTTAGTTTTAAATATATGAATTTTTATCCAAGAAAATATTCAGTTAGGTTAAAAGTTTGATGATTTCGGTTAGATCTATGTTTTGGTTTATTTTTAGCCTTGTGATTTTAAGTTTCCTGCTTGGACATAATTTTTGACACATTTTTAAACCATATGATGTTTTGGTTTGAAGATCTCATCATGGTATGCCTCGGATCAAGTATTTGATCAAAGCAAGTTGAGAAACAATTATCTTTTTGACCAAGTGTTGGAGTCAAGTACTTCAAGTGAGATTTTGTGATTTTTGATGACTTTTATGTGTTGATTCAAAGCATGTAGTTCTTAGGAATGTGTTATGAGGTAGTTTAGAAGAAAGTTCTGGATTTTATGAGTTCTTGAAAATGTTTTGAAATAGGTCAAATCTTGATATTCAAGAGTTTATATTTTAGTTATAAAGTTTGGATCTTTTTACTAAAAAGTTTTGTATTTATGTGAAGTATTTTTGTTGGATGTTTTAAGCATGTTTTTAAACTTAGGATATGATGATCTTTGTTGCAATATTTTGATTTGATCATGAGTTTTGGAATTAAAAGAAATTGCAACAGAAGTCAAAAGATATGACCTTTGGAAGTCATAGCTGTGTTTAGTTTTAATTTTTTTTTCTAAGCTGATATTTGAGATTAGAACAAAATTTACATGAGAAATGTAAATTTTGGTGACTTTTGGAGTTTGGATGTGAAATCCTTAAGTTAAGGGTAAAATAATCATTTTTTTACTTGTAGGGGATAAAATGGTAATTTTACTCTAAGTTAGCATTTTTTATATTTCTAATTATTAGTGATAAAGTTTCTAACTTTTAGAATTCCTACTTAAAGTTTTTCGTATTTTGCGTTTAATCCCTGTAACTCGATGATCACTGTAAGTTAGTTTCTAATTTACTATCAGATTACTGTGTATGTATGTTGGTAAAGGAACTATAGTTTATGTACTTATGTTATCATATATGTCATCAAATGCCATGTTACTACATGTTTATCTTTTACACAATATATTCTTTTATGCAATATTTATCTATTACACGTTATGCCATATCACGAAATATTTATTGTTTCATGTTATGTCATGTCAATAAATGTTTATTTGTTTCACATTATGCCATATCACGATATGTTTATTTATTTCATGTTATGCCATGTCACAAAATATTTTTCTTTTTTATGTTATGTCATGTCAAGAAATGTTTGGCTGTTATATGTTATGCTATGTCACAAAATATTTGTTTATTTCATGTTTTGCCATGTCATGAAACGCTATATGTTGCATGTTATGTCATGTCACGAAATGTTTGTTTGTTTCATGTTGTATCATGTCATTCATCTCACGTATATGTCACGTTACATCAGATTATCTATCCTTTCGCTTCATATCACGTCATGTCTCGAGTACAAAGTGTGTCTCGAAAACAATATTTCACGTCAGTCAAGTCAATTTCAAGTTTCAGTTTCAAGTCAGTTTCATGCAATGTTATTTCATGTTTATGTTATTAGTTAATTTATACTACGATCGAGGAATATACGATTTTCCTGGTACTGCGGTCTAGGCATATGCACTGCCTAGTACTACTGTGAAGGAGTTTAATCTACTGTAATACAAAAGAGTACTCATGGTGAAGGTGTAGGAGCTACCTAAGTACTCACATTTCTTAATCAGAATGCATAATTTCAGTTACAGGAACTAGCATTTCAAGTTCAGTTCAAGTTTAGATTATGTTCACGTTCATGTCCAAGTCAATTCACATTCAAGTTCATGTCATGTCATGTCATGTTAAGTCTCAATCAAGTTCATGTCATGTCATGTTTAATTTCAGTTCAGTCTATGCTCAAGTTCAAGTCATGTTAGTTCATGTAATGTTAAATGTCAAGTCACGTCAAGCTTATTTATGATTATGTATGCGTTCATGCTTGTACTACCATGCATGCATTTTTGACCTGTATAGTAAGTTATTTGTTAACTTGGTGAGATTTGTAATCAAATCTCAGCTGTGGTAGTCTCAACTACCATTCCCCCAAGAATGGTAAACTTTGTGCCAGGATCAGAAGGCGTATCAGATGTTGACCAACTGGAGACGGTTGATTAGATGGTGATGACACTATGCAGAGCTCATAGCTTTAATGTTTCGATTTATCGTTAGTATTATGGCACCTTGACTGTGAGTTGCACGAGTCACTCAATAAATTAGCCTAGTAGTTGCTTTAGTTCATGCTTGTACTTAAAGAGCTCGGTCTCGAGTACTCTTATGATTATAGACCTTTTGAACTCATGTTGTAATCATGGATATTTAACATTTTAATATGTATGGATTATGTTTTAAATATTTGGGATATCTTTAGTTTAGTGCAAAGTATTTCTCAAGAAACAAAATTATTTGGTTCAAATATTGCATACTGCTAAGTGTATTGCATCTTTAATTGTCATGAACAGGGGCAGATAATCTTGTGTTGCATGTCCCGACACTTCAGATGTCTGTCTAATCCCAAGTGGAGTCTGGGGGTGTTCAGTAGATGTTTTACTTGCATTAGATTTGGGTGAAAGTGGATCATTAGTCGCTGTTGGTTTCATCGTCCTTTCTGTTAAAGGTTGAACATCGCCGGGTGTTTCTATTTAATTTGAATAATCCATTTGTAACAACAAAACAATTAAACAGATATTAATTTGTTTAACAATATTAATTTATAATTTATAACTATACAGAACAGCAAAACAATTTAGCTAATCTATTATTATTTTTAATATTTCTCCAAAAGAGGTGAAAAGAAATCATCTAAACATGCCAAAGTATATGAAGAAACCACGGGGAAGAAGATCTTTGTTGAGGAACTTAAACAAATTGACTAGCGAATCAATAAAATACATCAAAAGGGTACTTACAAAAACATGAATACTTTTGCACAAAAAATTGTCTGGTCCCATCTCAAGTTATATGTCGAGGAATCCAAATATATATGACTATTCAATAATCAGTAATCCCTTTTCATGAGAACAAAAATAGTTATAATATAACTTTGATTGTCCTGCTAAGGAAGAAGGCAAAAAGGGATTGTTACTCTTGTACACCAACCTAAATTGGATTCTCAACTAGATCTTGCTTTAAAATACCATTATGGCTTTTCAAACTATTTGGATGACAGTTGACATAGGGTTTGGAAATTATCAGAAAAGGATAAAAGGGTGAAGAGATAATGCAATGAAAGTTTACTAAGGATTAGGCAAAAGTTCCCTATTTCTACAACATTTTGTAGTATCATCATTTAATTTGCAAGATGGCAGGTTCAGTAATACTGAATTGGTATCAAATTCTCCAGCCCACAAAGAAAAAATCTTTCTTGCATCACATCTAATACCAATATGCATACAGGTATCAAGTATGTGCATGGGGAATTTCTGGGATAAGGTGAGAGAAAGAGAAGCCCCTATATAAATGATCCATCTGAAACTTTTCAAAGTGCTATCATCCAACTACAAAATAAGAACATAACATTCGGCCTCTATATGAACCCTAGGATATAGAAAAATTCAACCATAGAATACAGAAAAAATTCAACCATATATTCCTAAATTTCCAAAGCCAAATCATCATAAATAACAAATTAGTCACCATAAAAGTACAAAATCAGAAGTGAGAGAGAGGGGGTGTTTAGAGCAGAAAGAATCGCCCAAGAGAGGGAGAGAAATGCCAGAGAGAGGAAGAGAAAGTACTGAATAGAGGGGCTGCGTCCGACTAGTTGAGGGGAGGGTAGCGTGAGAGTGACTTAAGTGAGTCTGAGAGTGAAACGATGAAAGCATTGGATGGCACTAGGCAGAACCCTTAGGGTTTTTACCTTAAAACAACGTCGTTTATTGGGTGTTCACCAAATATAGTTTAGTAAATGAGTCGTGCTACAGCCTATGTTGGGGGCTCCTGTTGGGGTGTAGCCTCACTATTTGATGTGTATTTTTAAAGTTTTTTTTATACATAGATGTTTTTAACAATTTTAATATTTTAAAAAGATAAAATAAATTTAAAATATCATTAAAAAACACTTTCTTAATCAGAAAGTAAAAAGAATAAAAAATAAAAAATACTTCCTCTATTACCAAGTAAAATAAAATAATATTTTTTTTATAATTTTTTATTTTACTTGGTGATTAAAAAAATATTTTTTAATAATATTTTTATTTTTTATTTTTTTAAAATATTTAAAATAATTAGAATATATATATATAAAAACACAGAAAAAAAAAACGCATAAAAAATCAAGTATACACCCCAATGGGACATGTAGCATTATTTTTAGTAAATATATTATATATACATATTTACATATATATATATATAAATATTAGTAATACTATTAGTATATAGCAATACTATTGGTAATACTAATACTATAAGGGTTAATTACATTTTGTCCTCTCAAACTTTCACTCAATTCACAATGTATTTTCGAAATTACTAATTGCATCAAAGTAGATCTTTGAACTTTCAAAACTTTCCAATCCTCTCCTTTTATCTATCAGCAGTGTTAAATTTAACAAAAATTCATTACAAAAATGTAATTTTCATCTAATTTATTATTATTAACTATATAAAATAAAAAATAATATATGCTATAAATTAATAATAATTCATTAGTTATTAACCATACATAAAATTATTTTATATCTAAGTTACAAGCAAGTATGAATAATCTAGGTACACAATAAAATTATTTGTTATTCATTAACCATATATAAATTAATAAAAAAAGTAATTAATGATTTATGATTTATTATAAATTATTTTATATTTTATATGGTTAATGATAATAAATTAGATGAAAATTACATCTTTGTAATGAATGTTATGCACATGAGCAGCACGTATAGTGAATTTCTGTTAAATTTAATACTGCTGGTAGATGGAATGAGAGATTGTGAAATTTTGAAAGTTCGAGAGTCCACTTTGATGCAATTAATAGTTTCAGAGATATATTGTAAATTGGATGAAAGTTCAAAAGAACAAAGTGTAATAAACCCATACTATAAGTTAGTGATAATATAGTATAATTATTTATAGTGGTAACATATATGCTACCAATAATATATTATATGATGGTTAGACACACTTTTTTACATGGGTGTTATGATCAAATGTATAAAAATGTATTTATCAAAATTAATATATATTATAATACTAAATAACTATAGACTATACCTATATAGTTATAGTTATATTAATACAAACATATTAAGCTAACTATACTATTATACATATATTATACTATAACTCTTATAATATATTAATATATACTAATGCTATATATTATACTAATATTGATATTATTAATATTATATATAGTTATATAAAAAATATATGATCAAACAAATGTTCCTGTTTAAGATTAACATTTTATGTTATGAATTATAATATAAAATTATTTCATATCTAATTATAAATAAAAATTAATCCTGCCTAATTTAAAAATAGTTTTCTGATCAAAATGGTCAAGATTCGGAAGAAGGAATCTAAAAAGAAAGTGAGATATGGGGATCCCGGCATACTAGGGAACAACATCTTCTCGTCAACAAAGGACATGGATTCATCCCACATAGTATAAATAGGTTAGTTAGCAACCCAGGTAAGGGACTTTTATTGAAAAATAAAAATTTTAATGTAGAGAGAAGATAAAAAGAAGTATTTATATTCTAACTTAATCATCTAGATTACCCTCATCATATAGCGGTCAACTGCAGATTGGTTGAGTTTTTGTTCTATTTTTGTAGGAATATATACCGAGTCATTGGAAATTGATGTGAACAGTAAGAAATGGGCACCCATAGTGGTCATCCTTTCCTAGGACTGTTCAATCGGGTTCCAGACCGAGTATCAGGGTATACCCGGCCCGGAACCCGGGTTTCAAATCCGGGCCGGGTTTTGGCCCAAGTATGCTGGGTTAAGATCCGGGCCAGATGAATCCAGGTTTCAAAAAGTCGGGAATCCGGGTACCGGGTTTCACCCGATTTTTTTTTTTTTTTTATAAAAGTCTGTTCCTTGCCTTCCCATCGCCTACTTCCATGAGAGATAACACAAGAAAAATTCTGATCGACAAGTTTAGAGGCCAACCCACCTCTCAATGGCCTTAAAAATTCTTGGATTCGATGCCCACGACTAAACAGATCTAACCCATAAAAATAATCCTCAAACCCAATCTTCAAGTGCTTAGAAAAATGTTTATTTATTTTCCTTTGTTCAACTAAACAGATCTATCCCATCAACAAAGAGAGAACAAAACAAACAGAAAGAAGAAAGAAAAAGTACCTAAACGGAATAGAACCCAAAAAGAAAAAGGGCAAATCTAGCCAAATGAAAGCTTGTGCCTGAAATATGTTCTAATCTCTTGGATCCAAAGTTCAAGCACTTCCATCTTCTTCCCATATCTGCTACGAACGAAAGAGAGTTGATACTTTTGGGAGAGTTTAATGTTAATGTTACGGGGTTGACTGGATTTGTCCGTGTTTTCGTCAATTGGTGGTGGTCACTGGTGGGTACGAATGAAAGAGAGATCGTGGCCACTAGTGGGGAGTGAAGAACGAAAGAGAGACACGGAGGCGGCAAGGGTTTCATGAGAGAGAGAGATAGAGAGTCCATTTTTCTAATAAGGAACGAAAGATTTCTAACCTGTTAGAGATAGAGAGAGCTGCCGCGGCGTAGAGTAGGGTTTTTCACCGAAATGATGAATATTTCTATATATATACAGTGCTAAATTACATATATAACCTTACTTTGTTTTGTTATTTACATATATAACCTTACTTCTCAAATCAGAGGAGGAAAGGCATTTTTTTTTTTTAAAAGACTTGGGTACCGGATTCAAAACTCGGTATCCGGGTTTTAAACCCGTACCTGGACCAGATTGGTCAGGGTTTGAAAATCCAGGTTTCGGCTCGATCTTTACCTAGGCCAATACTCTAAACTGAAATCCGGTTTTCTGGGTTTCGGGCTGGAAAAAATCCGGCCCGGATGAACAGTCCTACCCTTTCCCCTTCTCTTAAAGCTTATGAAGTGGCTCTTAAGCTATTTTATAAGACTTGATGGCTGGCCCTTAATAGCTAGCTAGGGGTTACGCTTAGAGGGGTTATTTACATAACCTCTCTCTCGTTTTTTGGATGACTCACTTGCATAAAGAACGATATCTCTCTCAAATAGATCTCTCTAGTCACGGCATCTAAATTGTGGAATTTGTGAGTGTTGCTCTGGTTTTACCACATAGCACACTCCACCATCGATGTGATGATCGTGGACGAACAATGACGCTGGAGAATTCGTGGAACAATCACACTAGATCTACGATTTACCAATAAGGTAATATCACTTCTGTTATGTACTTTGATATAATATTTCTAACATTGGTATAAGAGCAAGGATTGGTTGTTTCCGATTTATATTTGATGCTTGTTGTAATTTTTTTTACGGTATATTTTTTGTGATTTGAAATTTTTATTCCTATGATTTGTAAACATGGCTGCTGAGGTTGGCCATTACGGTGGTAGCACCGTTGTAGAATGGCTGCAACCACCCACTCATATCAACAAGGACCAGTCCACATATAGGCGCAAATCTCGACGTTGTGTTGTAAGAGGCAGCAGCGTGCATTGCTTGGGTGCTGCTGTAGGGTTGCTGTGCGTGTTTACGGCCATCTCGGTGCTATGATCACCATAAGTACTGACGAGTGAAGTGCACTACACATCGAAAGTTATTGCTTTGAATCACTGCAAATGGGGTTATGCTGCCCAGGGTGTTGCGACAACCACTGTTGCACACCAGGCTAAGCAGCAGTTTCTGCCGTGATGGACCACAGCCCATCCGCATGGTGCAACAAGCAATGTCGGTATGCATCAAAGCGTGCCACATTGCGACAGTTAAGATCACACCTCCTGCATCTATTGTGTGAAGAGTTGTACCTAGGCCAACGCATAAAGCTCTGATGGGAGCAGAGCGTGGCAATGTCCACTGCTGCACCCGGAGGCACGGCCCTCCAACACACAGACAAAGGGAAGCATTGCCATACTATACACCATGAAGAGTTGCTCTAAAGCACCTAGGAGTGGCATGGCCGCCTTTGCTACATGCAGAGTTGTGCGTGCCTCCACGGAGGCGCTGTCCTTTGCTGCGCGCAGAGCAACACGCACCATGGTGGTGCTGCGAAGCTCTGCTGCACAGAGAGCACGACAACTCCATTTTCCTGAGCTGCGGGCACCATTCCGATGCAATGTGCAAATCCAAGCTCTGTTGCACGGAGAGACACTTGTAACGGCAGTGCGACAATCCATTTGTGCGGGCACCAGTTGGGTGCAATCCATAGCAAAAATGATGGAGAAGCAGCGCCGCATGCTATGCCATGTAAGGAAGCTCTGCTATGGCATGGTGCTTCTGCTAGGAGCTGTGGCGTCACCATTAATGCCGGCCACGCAGCAATTGGCGATGGTTACAAAGTGTTGTTTTTATTTATTTATTTATTTTCTCCATTACTTGTATAGTAACTGAACGGGTACGAGGAAGACAATGAACAGTTCTTTTAATAAAGGAAGATGAAGTTTTCTTTGTTTTGTGATGGATGGGCTTGGTAGTTTGGGCTGGAGTTAAAGAGAGTTGGGCCTATTTTTTAAAAAATCAAGTTTTGGGTTCGGCCCATGTTTTTTATTTTAGCAAAACCAATCTGTTTTAATCAAAAGGAAAACAGTTTGGTTTAAATTATTTATGGGTTGTGGGCTGCAAATCTATTGGTTTTATTTCGGCTAAAACACTTCAGCGACATAGTTTTTTTTTAATTTTAAAGAAAGCCAATATCTGTTCTTGTTTTGTTGAAAAAGAAAAATCCAACTATTTGTTTTGTTTTTTGACAAAATGCAGCCTAGCTCATTTTTTTTATATAAAAAAAAGCTACTGGGAGATTTGGGCCGTGAACCTAGTAGGCACAGGCCTGCTTTGCAGTTGAGCGCCCAAGAGGGTGCGGCCCACTCACTGTCCAAGATCAAATTTTTTTTTTTTTGAAAAAGAAAGTTTTTTGTGGTGTTTTGAACCCATGACCCCACATGCTATAACCTTAACCATTGAACTAGAGTATATTGTTATGGCACGAATATTTTTTTCAAATATTGTTTGCATGATTATTATTATTGAATATATGCATGTCATGAGATTATGAGATAATTCTTGGACATTTGTTAGGCTTTTTATTTTTATAGTATAAATTGTCTATGTTATTATTATTTGTGAATAATAATTGTTTGTATGAAATGTGATGTGATGAATTTTTGTACATGTGTTTACATGTCAAACTATGAGTTTATTTTATCAATTGTATTGTTAGGCTATTTTTAAGAATTAGTCTTCAATTTTTTAGAATGTGATAAACTAAGTAGCCCGAGTTTGATTAGTCCATACTTCTGATTGACTCAAATTGATTTTCTTCGATCTGAGGAGAAATTATTTTCTACATGTGAATAACTCGGTAGATTGCTTATTCTAGTGGGAGTATGGTTGAGATTGATTTGGAATTAATATCCTATACGATATAAATTTGAGCAAAAATTAAGTTAAAAATTAATAATTAGGCATTGAGGCGCAAGAGATGATTATGAAGTTTCGTGAATTTTCGATCTTGCGACATGTATTAATTATTTTTGTTTTGACTTAGATTAACCTGGAAAATTTCTTATATATGTGTGCAATTAGATGCGCATAGGTTAGTAACTTTAAGATAACCAAGAATAAAACCTAGAGATTATGTATGCGACTTAGTTGTCACATTAAGCTCTTCCATGAGCACGTAGTTGAAAACGAATAAAGATTATTATTAGATAGTTTTAGACCATCATTATTAGAAACCTCTTAAAGGTCTAGAATAAAATTGAAAGTGCGTGTGGGATGCATGCACTACACTTTTTCATAGAAGTTGATAAGATCAATTGTCAAATAGCTAAACCACTATTTTACCTTCGAATCTTGTGGGTAATAATAGAAGTTGCATGTTGTTTTTGTAACGCAAAGATTAATTGCTCCTATATTTGAGGTTGAGCATTATAAATCTTGAAGCAACTTAGATTAACTCACAGATAAGCACATACCCTCTCTACTTGCTAGTATGTCTGGCAAGTAAGGATATTAAAATTTGAGTGTGCAAGAGTGTTGAGGACATTCTTGATTGGCACATTCATTTTTAAAGGTTTTATCAGTGCACCTTTATGTGGTATTAGCACTTTTAATCTTGCTCAAGTTTTATTTCTTTCTAGAGAGAAAAAAATAGGTTCTTGCATAAATATAAACTTTGGAGAACCCATTGAGAGTAATGTAATACCAAGCACATTGGAGGTTTATATGGTAACTATGGCAAAAATCTGAATAATTATGTACGACTTAATTCAGCCTAAAAATCTTGCTCGTGGTTGTACTGATGCAAGATAAGTTTTAGGCTAAGAGAATTTCTTACAAAATTTCTTCTTTTCTCTCCTATAGTGGACTGGAGATTATGAAAAATAATGAAAGTAAGAAATTAGGATATATCGCTTGTTAGCAGCTAAAACGTTACATATTATATTTGTTGCACAAAAGGATGTTTTTAATTAGTGCTTTTAATGCGATATTAAAGAAGTCTATACCTAATTTGATAAGATTCATTGAAAACAGTGATGTTAGTGATAATTTCCAGAGGTTTAAAAATTTGATGGTTACTCATTGACTCAGTGATATTATTTCTCGAGTGGAGAGATGATATGCTAAAATGTGTCATGGAGACATAGGATGATGGGTGTGAAACTTGAGAAATAGAAGACTTTCTCGCTGATGAGATCCCTCTCTATTATTTAGAAGAGTAAAAGAGAAAAGACAATTATGAACATTTTTTATGTGAAAATTGCTAGACATGTACACTAAGGATATGTGATAATAAAAATATTGTTTCATCATATAAATATGATTCCAAATTTCTTTTAAAGAAAATATATTTTTTCAGTTAAAATATCCTTTTTAAAATCGAAATCGTATTAGTTATATGATGAGAACAATTATCTCGTAGTTTAATAATTTGCTAAAAATGGAGTTATAAATGAATTATGGCGCAAAACAGTTATTACATCACACTTGGGTTAATGTAATATGAGGTTGCAGCCTTATTTTTGATTTGTCATCCTTAGATCGAGTTCATTCGCTTTTGAGAAAGGCTAAGCGACCATTTTGTGCAAACGTGAATTCTATTAAAGATATAAAGGATCTAAGTTTGATTATTTTTTGGTTGAGTCAAGAAAATTACTCGTATTTTCGGTGTGGGTAGAGAATTGTGAATTTTTGTAAACACTTATTTTTGGAAAGAGCATTCATTATGTTTCATTCCACATTATGTTTCATTCCACTACCTTAATATTTTCAAAAACTTTTAAAAGATTGCCGAAAATAGTGAGAGTAATTCAACAATTTGTGTGAGTATACATTTGAGTGATAGTGTACCACTAGTGATAGTGACTCCCAAAAGTTATAGAATATAAGGATCCTCATAAATGACGTGGTAGTTTTATATCAATATTCTCTCATCGTTTATAGACTATAAGAGAATATTTATAATATGGTTCCGTTAAAAGTATTGAATTCACATAGTAGGAATCCCAACATAAAATCTTAGATTCGCTTAACTTATATGATTCAACCTGTGGTTGTTGATCTAATTGATAAAGGAAAAGTGAAAATGATAGAGGTATAGATCCATCTCTTGGCATTACTTGAGTTGCATTTAGATAGCTATTGATCGCATATTTATTGAAACTTTTCTTGAATGTGTTAAATAGCTGATTCTCATTAGAGAATTAGATTATTAGCTTTTGTGATGTTTAGGCATAAAGTACTTTGAGTTCGTGATTGTTGCTAGTACTATTTTGGAACAGAAAGCGAATGAATTCTGCTGGTGCTGTTTACATGCAGATTAAACAAACCATCTATTCAAAGATACCTAATGTACCTAGTTTTTTTTTTTATTAAACGACATATTGAATAAAATTGGGTTCATTGAACACTGTTGATAATATTAGAAAAGTATCATCATAAGAGATATTGCTAACTAATTGTCTTAGATAATTAATTGTCGCTTAATAAGAAGTTTTCCATTTTTACAAGATGATAGACATGGGTTTGTGAAAAATAGCTAAAACTTCACGTCTTATAAGACTATGTATATGAAAAACAGTTTCTAGGAGCTCTTGTTCAAAATCTATAGACAATTAATAAGATGGACAATACCAAAAAATCTAGTTTTGCCTATACTATTTGGTATTTCCATTATGATTTGTTCAAGGGAGTTAGAGGTTAAGATTTTGTTAGATGGTATATATGGCTTACTTAATTAAGTGAGTTTGTGATGTGATTTTTAGACTATAATGATTACCTTTGGGAGCAAATGCCCTAATCGTTTTACCCTTAATGAAAAATAAATAATGATTATCTCACATACTTTTGTTGAGTACAAAAAATTTATATGAAATCTTGAAATCGTAAATTAAGTTTGATGAATGACATTTGTGGTCACCTCGTAGATTTTTAAAAATTCACAGTTGGACTTGCTAACTAGAATCTAAGGTTTATATTGTGAATTTGACCTAAATGAGATTTGCGATGAGTCGTCACTGATTTCATGGTTGTGCAAATGACTTTTATATTTTTGTAAAAGTAGAGTCTCTTGGTATGAGCATATTTTGGAAAGTTACTACACATTAGAATGCGTATGAAGAGAAATGGTCATTAAACATCACTTGAGAGTTGTGATTTAATAATTTGTAGTTGACCATGTGATTTCTCTCTATTTCATGGTATTGGTCGTTGTACACATGATACTGATGTGTTCTATAATCATGTGGCTTGATTGGAAGTATTTTTTTGATAAGCACACACATTTACCATAATTTTAGTAATCATGATGTAAAAGATATATCGACAGGCTTAGCTCGGTTTATTCACACGAGTGATCGCTTTTGGTGCTACAAAGGAGTAGCGAGCAAAGATGAGATAATATGTCACTCGGTACTTGTCCAATGAGGGATAAGTTGTAAGACACAAAATATACGTGCCTTAGTGGGAGCTAAGATGAGGTCCATCATATTTAAAAGGACTGTGCATAGTTACCCACAATCCATGTAGTCTATGGTTTAGCCAAATGAGAGATCCTCTTTGGCGCTTTAGATAGCGAGCAAATGGAGGGACTCGAGTTAGACACTGAGACACAATCCATGTAGCCTGTGGTTTAGCTAGATGCGAGATCCTCTTTGACGCTTTGGATAACGAGCAAATGGAGGGACTCGGGTTAGGCGCTGAGATAGCGACTAGATTAAGATCTGTTCGATGCATTGAGATTAGATATACGTTCTTTCTTCGGAAAGAGAACTCTACCGTAATATATATTTCATACTACATATGCTTTTGCAACTAACAATAGAGGTGAGTGAATGAATCCCTACTTTCTCACCATGTGAGGCCTGTAGGTCATAATTGATGACCTTAATTTATTTATGTCTTTAGGAGACATTTAACTATGTCACAATGTTGATGTTTTAGTGTCTGCTACTTTGACATGTTATCTATGGCCATGAATGATACGGTCTAAAGAGATATTGCTGGGAAAACGACTGAATTGAAACTAAATGACATGAGAGCAAATTGAAGACTATTTGGTAACACATTAATAATGGTGTGTACTCATTACTGGCAAGTTATGTTGCTTCTTGGGAGTTGCAATATAACTGTGAGTATATCATGTTTTATGAAGATTGAGCATTGCTCTAAGTCATTCAGACTCAAGGGGGATTTGGAATGCTTAGTTTGATGTGACCAAATGAGTCGGGACATAACGAGACACTTTTAGAGATGTTGCTATGCTAGTTTTCTCTCCGAGAGATTTGGTATAGTGCTCCCATTTTTCTTTTATAACTGTGTTCTATGGTCGCACAGCCTATTTGCCAGCATGAATAAGATTGAGAACATATTGAGGGATGTAGACCTGGGGTCTTGCCCATTATGTGTGAGTGGGAGATGTAAGAAATGGGCACCCATAGTGGTCACCCTTCCCCTTCTCTTGGGGGTTATGAAGTGGCTCTTAGAGGCCAGCTGGAGGTTACGCTTAGAGGAGTTATTTACATAGCACCTCTCCCATTTTTTGGATGACTCACTTGTATAAAGAACGATTTCTCTCTCAAATGGTTCTTTTTAGTCACGGCATCTAGGCTGTGGAATTTGTGAGTGTTGCTCTGGTTTTACCATGTAGCACACTCCACCATTGATGTGATGATCGTGGACGAACAATGACGTTAGAGAATCCGTGGAACAACTGCACTAGATCTATGATTTACCAATAAGATAATATCACTTCCGCTATGTACTTTGATCTAGCATTTCTAACATGAACAAACTCTAGGATTGAATTGTGATATTGATTGATAAATTTAAGGTTATGATTTAGTTCTTAAATATATCTTAAATTCCAAATTGATCAGACCAATGGACGAGCTTCTAGGTTATTAGCCACTCTCCCCGCACTCAACTCCTACTTGGGCATGTGTCAGTTTTTGTGCCCATCCCCCTCTGCATGCACCTTTAGAGACACAATTGGTCATGGATGTTGACTAAGATGAGAATGGAAGAAGTGAAAAGATGAGAAATAAGATAGAAGGAGAAGAAGAGGTGGAGAGAAAATTAGAAGATGAGAAAGAAATAAGAAGTGGGCCTAAGATTGGGGTTTTTTCAAATATAGTTGTAATACGGCTCGAGCAGGTCTTTTACCAGGTGATCCATCACTCACTCAATTATTTGAAATGTTACTCATAATTATGGGTGTAAAAATTAACTGAGAAATCGAAAAGCTGGTCCGGTACCAATTCCTTTAGTTCTAAAACTGATTGGTACCGATCCGATTCCAGTTCTATACTTTTTAGGACCGGATCGGTTTGCTATATTATATATAATATTTTTTTATATTATATATAATATATAATAAGATAAATTATAATTATATATAAGATAATGTTATTATAATTTATAACATAAAATTTTAATCTTAAATATGAAAATTTATTTGATCATATGCTTTAAACATAAAATATATATATTAATAATATTTTATGGCCTAATACTAATAATCTAATACTATATTACTATTAGTAATATACTTTAAGTCTATATATAAATTACTATATAAATCTCTCTACTAAATAATTATATATGAAATAATGATATAGTAATACTAATACTAATACTAATAGAATTAGTATACTAATACTAATAGTACACTAATACCATCACTATCAATGATATAATTATAATAAATTAAAATCACTATAAAAAATAATATATAGTTATTCTAATCACTATAACTAATACTAATATATATACTAATACTAATAGTCTAATATAGACTATAGTTATACTTATACTAATATAGTTATACTAAATCACTAATTCACTATAACTAATATTACTAATATATAGCTATACTAATAGTATAATACTAATATTATTATATAGTTATACTAATCATTATAACTAAATCACTATAACTATATATGTATAAATTTATAATAGTATAGTTAACTTAATATGTTATTATTAATATCATTATAACTGTATAAAATATTATCACTAACATATAGTAATTCGACTAGTATAGTTATTAGTTATAGTACTATGCTTTGGTAATTTTTGAAATTTTTTTTAAAATATGATCGTAATTGTATTTCTCCCACACTTATGATGTATAATCTTTTCTCATTAATTGTTGTTTTCTCTTAAGATCTTTTATATTATCCATCATGACTTTTAATTCAAGTCTTGTATTATAATCTATACATCTAAAATCATATAAGTCTCGATAACCAACACTATGAGTAAAATAATATTCCATAAAAACAATAGATCTCATAAAACAACAATTAAATAACAATAAATATCAATATAATAGCCAATGACTCTGATACCAAAGACGTAAACTAGGATATATTTATAGAATATATAGTTAATTTTTATTAATAGCTTAACAATAGAAAAAAAATGCGGTATAACCAGCCATATGCATGAGTGCAAGTAATACATGCATTAATAGAGGAATGAGAAAATTATTGTGAATCCTTAAGAAATGAAATTAAGACTATAGGATATTGTTTTACTTTAAAAAAAGAGAGAGTATAGGATATCATTTAAGTATCCTTACTTAAAAAAAAAAACAAATAGAGAGTAAAAAATCACTGATAAAGATCTTTATAAAGATAACCCATAGAAAAAGAAAATGAAGTATATTGGAAAACTTGTGTTGGTAAGCCATAAAAAATCCGTTGGTCAGCCTATTTATGCTGAAACGCTTTAAGGGTGATCCCGGTGGTATTCCCTTAAATTCTTAATCTATTTATTCCTCTTTGAATATAGGAAATCTTTGCTTTAAAACTTGTCTCAATGAACTTTTTATTTAAATATGATGAATCTACTATTAGTATTTCTATAGAACCTGATAACATCAACCAAGAAGATTATTATATAATAGATATAGAAAGAAATTTACAAGACTGGACAATTCCTAATGTTCCAAAAAATCAAATATACAAACATTCTAATTTTTCTTCTAAACTATCATTTCTTACTAATTATACTATTAAAACAATAGAAAAAATAATTAGTTTAAATAATGAGTATGAATCACTATAATTATTATCAAAAGAAGCTATAAAACATCATAAAGAACAGAAATATTTTTTCATACATATTGGATTAGTACAAGTGGCTATACAACCACTCAACAGAAGTGGATTAATTACCTCATTATTACTCTGTTTAAGAGATGGGAGACATGGTGACACCTCCAACCTCCTCTTGGGATGGAATGGAGACTTAGAGCGTCGAGATATGCAACATAAGGTTACATACCCCCGTTTATGACAATTAATATGCAACGCATCCTTGTATGTAACTGGCAGTATGCAATAATCGTAGCAGATAGAAAGGTGAAGATAGAACTTATGCCAGAATAACTAAAACATCCCAATTTTATTAGAAATCATCAAGTTCAAAATACCAACATAGCATAGATTTAGGTACAAAGTTAAATCGTTCTCTTCATGCGATCTAAGGCATGAAGGACTAAAGTTATAAACATAATAATCAAATCTAGTCTCTTCTCGAGGTCAGGCTCCTCTTTAATCAGTCGAACCCAGTGCTCCATCTAGTTCGTCCTCTTCGTATCCTGAGATAATTCTATAATTCCGAGTGGAATGATAGTGGGTCCACAAAGGATGAGATTTACATGAAATCTCAGTAAGTTAATAACCAACTTACACAAAGATAAATTATGCATGAAGGATGATGATAAATATGAAGTGTATGAAATGCAGAAAAATGTACATGTGTCTCCTATCCAGATTCCTGGACATCTTTAGAAAAACCTTGATGCACTTTCACTTTCAAAGAACCTTTACACTTTCTCATTCCAAAAATATGACATTTCGAATGAGAACATTTCATACTTTATTGCTTTAAAGAATTATAACATTTCATCGTTTATTAAAGTCATCATTAACATATGTATGGTAGCAACATGGTTCCCTATATGCACCGTGAGCACCTGCTGGTGACCGTAGCACAACTCATGTTGGCACTACATCATTATCTGTAGATATCGTTCTCAATGCATTGGTAATATAACATAATATCATCATAACATCATAACATATATACCCACTAGTATTTGGTGTTATAACATATGACTTCACTCCAGCATTCTTTAAAAAGAACCCATTCGAAACCCGTTGACTATTTTTCATCAACTTAGGAGTTACCACTCCATTTTTACTCACTCCAAAATGGACAGAGGAGTTCCACTAGGATAATTTGCCATTCTAGCCTTTGGGGTCATGACAAAAATTATTTTCATGTTAAGTTAAAAAAAAATGTGTTCTATGACATGTGCATATATAGCAAGTTTTTTTTTTTTTTTTTTTATATGAAATGACATTTATAGATGCAATATGCTAAAATGGTAGAAATATCACATGTCATGTAAATATATACTCAATGTATCATATAACATGATATTTTATGCTCAAAGTGATAATTGAAACATAAATGAGATATTTATTAATAAATCATAAATAATCTGTTAAGAAGTTAGAGGCCAACTTACAGACTTCCGAGGTAATTGAAAAATAATATTGTAGCTGTGTAAATCAAGTGCGTACTAAGTTAAGATTAAAACGTCTATGGGTAAGGTCCAAAATCAAAGGCTTAAAAAATAAATATTTACAAAAATACCCCTAAACCTTCAAAAATTGTCATTAAGGCCCTAAATTTTCACTAATAACAAATTAACTCCAAATGTAATAAAAATTCATGGACTTCATATTTTTGGCATTCTAAAATCATCTATGCTCTTTAATTTTAAAAAATCAAAGTGAAACTTGCTCAAATGGTCTCAACCCGTGGTATGTACTTTAGTTGATACCTAAGTGTACTTTCAACTGTTGATCCCTATGGTTGCATGGATATGAGTTTTTATTTAATCACAAACATCTTTGATGGCATAGTAAAGACTAAGGCTGAGTTCAGTCTAATTTTAAGTTGAGTCTAACATCCAAACACCAAATTTTCAAATTATTAAACTCATCTCAACTCAAAACTTTTTTATATGTGGGATCCACAACCTTTTCAACTTAAAACATCTTTATACATGGGACTCATAACCTTTTTCAATTTCTCATAAAAAGTATTAAACTCATCTTAACATTCAAATACCCTTTAAACTCAGTTTAGATGGACCCCACACAACTCTTTCCACTACTCAACTCATTACTATTCATAAAAAATTCAACTTAACTTAGCTCAGTTCAACATCCAAACGCAGCCTAATCTTGGATAAAAGAGTCTATCCCAATACTTCGTCATGGTTAAGATATCATTAATCTCTACTTCATTCAAAATTGATTCATACTAGATAATCAAAACAAGATAGATTCAAAACTTACCATGGCATGTTTCTAACCACAATTTAAACCTTCCATAAATATTCTACGATAATAATAAATCATATCAAATCGTGCTTAAGACATGCCACAGCTAAATTTTTACTTAAAATCCTTTAATTATCCAAATTAGCCTTTAATTGACTCAGTTTTGATCTAAGCATGAAAACCTTCCCAAAACTTATCCAACTTTTGTACCAACACATGGAAACAAAATTTGACATGCTAACTAAGATCTAAAGCAAGAAAACTTATAAATTTCATAATCTTCCAAGCACTTTAGATAGCCTAAACAAGAACACTCAAGAATTCACTCGGTTTCACTCTTTTGATTTTAAGAGGGGGAAGTGTTCTTCAAGGCTCAAGAGGAAGTTTGGAGCTGAGGTGTGGAGGAAATGAGAGGGTGATGGGGCCTTTTATAGGCGGCCAAGGGGAAGGGGACGTTGGCTTTGATCAAGGGGAATGATGGAAGATGGTGTATGAATATGAAATTTCTAGATTTGCACTCCATCGCCTGTGTCATCTTGTGTAGGTAAAAAAACGGACGAAACAGTTCAAATTGCTTTTCAACCTTTTAGAAGGTTTGTATCACACTCATATTATTCTTCTCTAGCACCTTCTAGTTATCATACACTTAGATATGTTCTTACATCAATTTCTCGGAATAAATCTCAAAATTTTGATACTAGATCCCAGAATCTTGAAACAGATTTGAGGAGTCATTCATGAAAATATTATTGATACACTAATATATAATGTTAATCATCCAGATATGACATCCACCTCTCATAATCTTGAACAAGTAAAAGAACAACCTTCTTCTCCAACTTATTCATATGTAGTTGGAGATGATGCCCAAATATATATCCTGAGTAAAGAAGAATTTAAAATCAATAAAGAATATCTCAAATAAGATTATATGAAAGAAGAAAATAAATAGAAAAGATTAGCATTTTTCTCAACTTTTACAAAAATAGAGAGATTATATTCAAGAAAAATATTATGAATACTTAAGAGGAATAAAAATTAGTACACCTTTTTTTAGACGGTTTAAAATCTATAAATCGAACCACTTATCAACTATAAACAGGACCACTAATCAATGGATTAAAGAAGATAATAATCAAACCGTTTATGAAGAATACCTTCCTTTTGAAGCCATTAAGTACAATTAAAGAAATACTCAAATATTAATTTCACCAATAAAAAAACATAATACTACAGAAAGTAAAAATACTGATAATATAATCCAACAAAACAATTATACTAATTTATAATTAAAAACCATGAGTAAACAATTAGAAAGAATTGAAACCCAACTATCTTCTATTAATCCCACTATTAAAGAAGTAGAAGAAACCCCTTTATTTGTTCCTCATGAAATTCCATCTCATTTAAAAACTATTTTTTCTAAAAATAAAAATGATTTATTAGAACAAATTTGTAATAAATTAGAAAAACTAAATATTACTAATATCGCATCTACCTTAAAACAACATTATATTAATGTATTAAGTAAGACAGACTTGCCTATATTATTTGATTTTGAAATTAGTAATATTAAAAACCAATTTAAAAATTTAGAAATAAATAAGATTAGAGGAGATCATGTTAATAATTTTTCAGTTAGGAATTTTAAACATCATGTTTCTATTAGTCGTAATTGGTATCTGAGGCCTAGTCTACCGGATATGCAATTCGAAGAAAGATAACATATAGTAAGATTTGCTTTTGCACCAAATTTATTATATGAATAGAATATAGATAAATTATCTGAGTATGAAATATTAAATTATTTCCAAGAAATGATTATGGTTTCTAATGTTTATAAAAGCACTACTACTATATGGTAACCTATACCAATAGTATTACTATATATTAATAGACTAATAGTATTTGTGTATTACTAATATATATATATATATTAAAATATATATCATAGTATACTATATATATATTAATATATCGTAGTATTACATAAGTATTAAAAAAAAGCCCAGTGGGCCAAAAACACAGCCCAGCGGGCCAAAACCCACCCCATTGGGCCAAAAAGCCCAAAAACAGATTGAAGCCCAGCTGCCCAAGACGCCGAAACGGCGTCATTTGCCCAGGAAAAAGAACAAACCACCCATTAACTGGAAAGGCGTCGTTTTTGGGCTTGGAGAAACGACGCCGTTTCACTCAGGAGCTTAGGTTTTCTCCCGAGTCCCCTCTCCCATTTCGTCGATCCCATTCTCCTCAGCAGTCGCAACCCTCTCAGTCTCAGCCCTTCCCTCAGCAGCTGTAGTCCTCTCTCACGTAGTGGCACCGACAACCCTCTCTCAGCTGTCTCTCAGCCCTCCTCTCACACAGGCATCCCGATTCCCCTCTCTCACGCTGCCCTCTCTCATGCAGTGGCGTCGACAACCCTCTCTCAACCCTCCCCTCACACAGGCATCCTGATTCCCCTCTCTCATGCAGCCCTCTACTGTCAACAATCTATTTCCACCTCTCCCCTTTCGACAGTCTGTAAATTTGTAAATTGTAATAATATTTTTAGTGTTTAGGCTATATTGTATATTTTATGCAACGTCCAATTTTCCATCGCTGAGTTTGCATATAGTGAGTCCTGTTCGATGATCACTCCATACATGTAGGAATGTCTCGTTTTCATAACAAACAGTGATTACTACAAATAAAATGAACATAAAGGTGTTTTCTGGGTTTGAAAAATCCTAATCTTAGACTTAAGGGGCATAAAGGATCTGAAACAGAAGATGACATGTTTATGGAATGCATTTGGGCATTTGGGCATCATGTCATCCTCAACTTCAATATCTCCATGTCTTTAGAATTTCATTGGTAAAATGTCCTTAGAATGTTGTCATGCCTTTTTGTTAGTTTGTTAAAACCATCCTAAAATACAATGATGATCTATAGAGGATGACATGAATAGATTTTTTTAAAAGCAGTTTTTTTTATAAACAGATTTTTTATGATAAATTTGGATTTTATTAAAATCGAAAAATTATACTGAAATCGGTAAAACCGGAGGTGCAGGTTTATAAGGATAATTAGTGTGTAATCGGTTTTCAAAAATGCAAAACCAATATATACCGATTTCGTCCCAAATTCTGTTCAAAATTAGACTGGTTACACCCCTAATCATAATCTATTCACCTAACTGGTTGAGCAACATATTACCCGACTAGGCACGATGGAAAGTGGGACGAGTCTGGGCGACCCGCTTGCCATCGCTAAACCAAAGGAAAATGCGTTGGGTCTCGATTTTTTTTTTGTACTAAATGATGAAGTTAATATTTTTTAATGATATGAATTTTTTAAAAATGTTTGAGGGAATTAAAAAAAATGCATAAAAAAAGAAAAAAGAAAAAAAAAACCCAAATGGCTTTGTCGATGACTTTTATCGTACTACACCCTTTAGGTGGGTATAACAGTGTCCTAAACCAAAATGAATATTCAGATTTATTCTCAACAGAAATTAAGGGGATGTTTGGAAATTGTTTTGGTCTCATCTCATTTCATTCTATCTTATTTCACTTCCTTCCCAATTATCACTTAAATATAAACACTTTCAAACTAATTATTATAACATTTTCAAACTAATCATTACAACTTTTTCAAATTTTAACCAAAAAATAAAAAAAAATTTCAACTTTTTCAAATCTCAAAATAAAAATAATATTAAAAAATTATATTATAACAATATTTTAACTTTATAATATTTTTTATTCAATTTTTTCTCTCATTTCTCAAAACTCCATAAAACATAACTTCAAACTATTTCATTACTATTCACAAACCATCTTACTACTATTAACAAAATTCTCATCGCATTTCATTCCCCAAGCATCCCCTAATAATAATGCAAACGAAGCTCTTGATTAAAAAAAGAGTAATGCTACGTAGAGTCGTAGAGTGCGTAAGCGCCGTACAATCGTTTTGAAAAAGAGTAAGAGTTTACTATTATTTTTTTTTTCCATGTGGGTCATGTATTTACTCATTTTTTTCAAAGCAATTGCGTGACACTTACACACTTCACAATTACAAATATCATTTTTCTTAAAAAAATGAAAAATAAAATAAGAACATTAAAGCGATTGGTTTCAATTGCCCACTTTAGGCCTCTTTTAAAGCAAAGGTCCAAAAGAGTTCTCTTTGCTCAGGAAAAACAAAAATTCTATTGAAAGTAGATTTGGATTGTGAGATGATCTCAACCCATCTCATTACTATTTATTATTATCTACAAAATTTAACTCATAAATTTTACTATTATTCACAAACCATTTCAACTTATCTTATTAGGAGTGCTACTCGCATGGTGCGGGGCCACCCCCCGTTCAGCACCATGTGGGGAGAGGGTTTTCAATCCCGCCCCTAGCCCCGATATTGGGGGTGGGGTTGAAACCGCACCCCGCCCCGCTCCCGCTCAATCTAGTGATTCATTGGGTCTATAATTTTTTTAATATAGACCCAAATTATAATATAATATAATTATAAATTTTACTTAAAAAGAATATAAAATCATTAGACTTGTATTTTGGATTGTTTTGACCTCCTAGGCTAAGGCAATCCATTAACTTGAATTCAATTTCAAGTTTTTAACAAATTGTATATATATACAATATATTTATATAAATTACTTATATAAATATATAAAATAATATTTTTTATTATAAACAAGGGTGGGTGTGGTGCGGGGTCCCGTTGGGGTCAGCCAGCCCCCGCCCCCACAAGGGGTCCTTCATGTGGGATGGGGGTGGCGGTGTGGGATAATCAGCCCACCCATGCTGGGGTGGGGCGAACAGAGCGGCATAGTGAGAGGCAGGGTCCCGCTGCCCACCCCACATCTTATGCCATCTCTAAATCCAAACGCACACCCGGCACACCCTCCGCATCAACTTTTGTGAAAGGTGTATTTCATCCTCATTTAAATACTTCATTTCTAACTTGCCTACTCATTCATGGCCGAAGAACTATCCACTTTCTCCTATCTCCTTCCTCCATAGGCTCACCCATAATGAAACAACTACGTTGCTCAGGTCACGCAACAAAGCTCAAGCATTAAGGTTCACTTGTTTTTTCCCATTTCTCCCATCCCTTCTCTCATTTCTCCCATCTCCTTTTCCCTTTAACATTTATGAACAGTTAGGGTATTTCTTTGGTCTGCAATTTTTTTGCCCATTGATGAGATCGTGATGAAGAATAGCGAGATGAGAATGATGTTTTTATCAAGTTTTTAGTTTGTTGGTCTGGGTGATGTTGCCACAAGGATTTTTATTTTATACTAACGGGTTTTGCTTGGAGAACCAGATTTTTTCTGAGCCAGTCAGTGTCTCGAGAACTTGAGTGTTCGAAGTGGAGGAATTCTGGTTGATTGATTTTACTTGGTTTTGTTGAGCTGGATTTTTTGGATTTGTTGATTCTTAGAGAGTTAGACTATTTATGCAATTAAAATCTGGCTTGTACTATTAATGATGATACAATCATAGTGCAAAAGGCGAGGTAACTGCTATGAGCATGTGCAGGAAAAGAAGAATTAAAGAAAGCAGAGAACGTGGAGAGTGAAATTGTGAAAATGATAGTGTATTCATTTATCATGTACAGTAGCTATTTATAGTACAAGGAATCAAATAACAGAATAGTAAATAAGTAAATTGTATTCATAGCTCATTAAATAAGGAATTGTAATCTTCATGCCACGTTAGTCTGGTGACCTTCCAGGTGTTTGATAATTGTCTTTCTTTAATTTCAACACCCTCCTGCAAGATGGAGAGTAAACATTGATGACTCCCATCTTGAATAACAACCGATTAAAAGTTAGTGAGTGCAATGGCTTAGTGAGCAAATTTGCCAATTGAGCAGAGGACTTGTCCCACTGAAATTTTATCGCGAACTAGATGGTAGTCTAGTTCGATGTGCTTGGTGCTTTTGTGGAATACCGGATTAGTAGCGATGTGCATGGCGGCAAGGTTATCACAGTGCAAGGTAGTAGGTGTTCCAATGGTGATGCGTAAGTCTATAAGCAGGTAGTGAATTCAATTGAGTTTGCAAACGACGGCTGCCATGGCTCTATATTTTGATTCAGCGGAAGACCTTGAAATTGTGTTTTGTTTCTTTTTATTTCCATGAAAAAAGAGAATTTCCAATGAACACACAAAATCCTGTGGTGGATCGACGTGTGTCTGAGCAATTTGCCCAATTGGTATCGGAATATGCGACAAACTCGATGGTGGATTTGGCTGGAAGAAAGATGCCTTATCCTGGAGTTCCCTTGACATATTTGAGAATCTTAAGAACATCATCATAATGCGACACTCTTGGTGTGTCCATAAACTGACTTAACAAGTTGACACTATAGTTCAAATCTGGCCGTGTGTTGGTTAAATAGAGCAACTTTCTAACTAATTTTCTGTAAAGTGTTGGATCATGAAAAACTTCACCTTCATCGTGTTTGAGCTTGATGTTTGGTTTCATTGGTAAAGGAGAGGCTTAGCCGCTAGGAGCTTAGTTTCAACAAGAATATCTAGTGCATATTTGCACTGATAGAGTTGAATCACAGCTTGTGTTCAGCCCTCTTCCATGCCAAGGAAGTAGCTCAATGCACCCAGATATTTTTATGCGAAATTTGGTCTTCAAAAACTGCTTAACATCATTACTGGAATTGGTGTCGAAGCTCATGAGAATAATATCATCGACATACACGAGTAGTGCGATAAATGAGGTAGGAGTGCACTTGGTGAAGAGGCTATAATTTGCCTTGGACTGGATAAAACCAAATTCAGCTAGAGAGGAAACTAATTTGGCGTTCCATTGAAGGGATGCTTGTTGTAGGCCATATAAGCTCTTTTGTAGTCGGCAAACTTGAGTGGTCTTGGTTGTAAAGTGACCAGGAGGTGGTTTCATGTAGAGTTCTTTAGCAAGCTTGCCATACAAGAAGACGTTATTAACATCGAGTTGTTGTAGTTCCCACCCTTTGATGGTAGCCACTGCTAATAGACAAAAAATTGAAATAATTTTAGCAATGGGTGAAAAAGTGTTGTGAAAATCGATACCTTCATGTTGGGAAAAACCCTTCGCAACTAATCGAGTCTTAGCTCGTTCCACTATCCCATCAGAGTTGAATTTCAGCTTGTAAATCCATTTACAATCAATTGGTCTCTTGCCTGGGGGCAGATTAACAATGGTCCAAGTATCATTGAGCTCAAGAGCAAGAAGTTCCTGGTCCATTGCCTCACGCCAGATGGAATGTTGGATAGCTTGTGTATATGATGTTGATTCAATATTTATGGAAATCGAGCTGGTGAATGCTCGAAGCTGAGGAGACAAGGATGCATAAAATAAAACAGAGGAAAGAGGAAAAGAAACATTCATACCTGATGGAAAGAGGATCCAAGAGCAGTCATTGTGGATGCTGATTGGTGAGGAGAAGTGGTTGTGACTTGTTGACAATGGTAGTCACGAAGGAACACAGGGGCTTTTTTTTTTGAGTTGATTTACGAACAATTTGGGGAGGGTCATCAGGATTAGAATGGTGGGTTGTATCATTGATGTGATCGGTTGAAGTGTGAGAGGGTGAGTCTGGTATATTATTTATGGGGTCAGGAATGGGAGGTGAGGCTGGTGCATCTAAGTGGTTTGTTGGATTGGGAATAGGTGAGAAAGGTGGAGTGTCGGATGTGTCAACATGGTAAGGGGAGGCATAAGTGTCGAAGGGTGAAGATGAATATGAAGGTGTTTGAACAGGAAGGAGTGAAGGTGCAGTGTTGAGTTGTTGTTTGGGGGGAAATGTTTCTTCATAAAAGATAACATCTCGGGAGAGAAAGACTTGCTAGGTTGTGAGGTCAAGTAATTTATAACCCTTGACACCATATGGATATCCAAGAAACAAACATTTCTAAGCTCGAGGTTCAAATTTTATTCTAGCATATGATAAGGTGGAGGAGAAACATAGACATCAGAAGACTTTAAAATGGCCGTAGGATGACTTTGTTTGATAAATGACTTCAAATGGAGTTTTTAGTTGAGGGTTGGAGTGGGTGTTCCATTAATTAAGTATACTGCAGTGGTGACAAAGTCAGACCAATATTGAAGTGATAATCCTGATTGGAATTTTAGTGCCCGTGCCACATTAAGGATGTGTTGGTGTTTGCGTTCGGCAAGTGCGTTTTGTTGAGGTGTGGCAACACAAGTGGTTTGATGCAAGACACCTTTAGAGTTATAAAATTCTGGTATCTGGAATCCGGAGCCGTTATCGGATCAAATTATTTTGATTTGAGTGTCGAATTGAATTGCAATAAGAGAGAAAATTTAAGAGTGAGCTTCTAGCTTTAGATTTGGTTTTAAGCAGATAAAGCCAGGTGCATCTTGTGAATTGGTTGACAATGGTAAGAAAATATTTAGCACCATTGTACTATTGTGTTTGGTTAGGACCCCAAATATCGACTGAAACAACATCAAAAGCTTTTATGGTGGTGGATGTTGCGTCTAGAAACGGCAATCTGCGTTGTTTTGCAAGGCGGCAGATGTCACAAGGAATTTTGGATTGATTAGAATGTTGGGAACTAGAATCAATATCATGTAATATATGTTGCACCATGGAACTGTATCCAAGTCTATAATGCCACAATGTAAACTTGTCAAATTGACTAGTAGCAATGTGATTAACGGAAATTGAAGGAAACAAAGTACGAAAATGGCATTGTAGGGTAGTTGGTTTGGGTTTGGATAGTTGCAGGTGATATAAGCCATCATGTACCGATTCCACTCCAATCGTCATCCATGATGAAAGGTCCTGGATATAACAAGAGTTGGAGAAAAAAAGAAGACAACAATTAGAGTGATGTGTCAAAGATTTGGTAGAAATGAGATTAAAAGAAAAATCAGACACACACAACACACGGCAAAGAATCAAATTGGGTGATAAATGTACACCACCAATGTATGTAGCAGCAGTGGTAGATCCATTGGAAAGTTTGATTATGCGAGAAATTGAAGTGATATTGTGAGTGAAGAATTTGGGGCTACAGATCATATGATCTGTAGTACCCGTATCTATGATCCAGGATGTTTGGATATGTTATGTTGATTTGTTAGTGTGTACTATCTCAAAGATGAAAATACCAGAAACAAGAGAGGAACTAGCATGGATGTTATTTGCAGCAGGTGGGATGGCATCACCGTGAGAAGGATTGAGCAAGGCAAGGATTCGGTTGTACTGCTCTCGAGTAATAGGTAGATCATTGTTAACTTCCTTCTGCACAAAAGAAGATTGGTTAGTTGATGATTTAAATTTTGAGTTTTTCTTGTGGCTAGGAGGGAAGCCATTCAATCGGTAACATTTGACTTTGGTGTGTCCAGGTATGCGGCAATGTGAACACACTGGGAGATTGCGATTAGCTTTGAAGCAACGCTCCAGTGAGTGTCCTGGTACATTGCAATGGGAGTAATAAAGACGTTCTCTGTGGCTGTTGGTCGAGTTGCGATTATCTGGTCCCCTAGCAACCATGGCCAAAGGTGAAGGCACAGAATGTAGTTGGTGGCGTCGTTCCTCTTGTTGAATGAGAGAGAGAACTCGATTGAGTGCAGGAAGTGGGTCATGCAATAATATTTGTGCACGAATAGAGTCATAAGAATCATCAAGTCCAACCAGAAATTGCATCACCTTGTTACGATGACTGTGGCCCAGCATTGTTTTGACAGCTCCACAGGTGCAGGTGGGCATGGGTTCGTAAATCTCCAGTTCATCCCAGAATACTTTGAGTTTGTTATAGTATTGGCTTATGGAGTCATTGTCCTGTGTTGACGATGAAATGGATTTGGTGATTTGGAAGATTCGATAGGCATTTTGGATGGAGAATCTCTCTTAAAGGTCATTCCAAACGCTCTCGACAGTGTCTACGTGCACAATGCTAGATCTATGTTTTAAGCTAACCGAATGTTGGATCCATGCTATGAGCATATCATTGTAGCGCTCCCATGGTGCTATAAAGGGGTCAGAAGTGTTTGTTGGCTTGGTGATTGTACCATCAATGAATCCAAGCTTGTTTTTGATATTGAGGGCCCGATGCATCGTTCTCGCCCAGATTACATAGTTTTCTGTGGTAAGCAAATTAGGAACTAAGGGAGTTGAGGCTCCCTTTCCAGGTTGGATGTAGAAGGGGCTAGTGGGATGGTGATGGTTGTTTTCATTTTTGGATTGTTTGGATGATTCGGTGTTTTCTGTCATTCCTCTAGTACCATATTAATGATGATACAATTGTAGTGTAGAAGGCGAGGTAACTTCCTTGAGCATGTGCAGGAAAAGAAGAATAACAGAAAGCAGAGAACGTGGAGAGTGAAATCGTGAAAATGATAGTGTATTCATTTGTCATGTACAGTAGCTAAGCTATTTATAGTACAAGAAATCAAATAAAAGAATAGTAAATAAGTAAATTGTATTTACAGCTCATTAAATAAGGAATTGTAATCTTCATGCCACGTTAGTCTGGTGGCCTTCCAGGTGTTTGATAATTGTCTTTCTTTAATTCCAACATGTACCCCCATTTTCAAGCTCACTTGCAGTCAAATTTCTTTTAGAATTTTCATCGAAAGAGGGATAGACACTACTTGGATGATAATGGTCACTTTCCACGCATGAAAAAACTCTATCAGGCTCGAAGATTCGATCTTTGCACATTCATCTGTGTATCTTCCCCACACGAAAAAGCTTTGTTTCTAATGCTCATATTCACTATTATTTGTTAGCCAAAAAACCTTTGTCGGGGTAAGGCAAAAACCCAGCATTACAAAGATCGGAGATAGGGTTCGAACTCAATAAGCTAAGAACAAGAACTATAGGGAAGAACATGATAGGTCCCAACAAATATGATAGACGCTAAACGTAAATAAGTTTCTCTTCGGGAGAGAAAGTACTGCAAGGCTTGATAACAAATGATTACTTGATTTAATTGATATCTTTCAGTTGCTTTAAATAAGCCAAGCCATGTACAAGGAAACCGAAATAAAAGAAAAACTTGTTAACTAATAATTGGAACTCAACTCACGTAAAACAGAACGCGTAAAACAAATAAAACAAAACTTGCAGCTACACGTAAAACAGAGCCTAACAGACGGAAATGAAAATGATGTAAGACTCGCAACTACTCCTTCCACTTTTGCATGTTCAGCTACAACCTAGTCCACGAAGCATGCATGCGAGATCTTCCCGTAATGACCCAGTCCACGCTGCTTTCCTACTGCACGTCTAATGCACATAATGTCTTCCTCGTACATGTGGCCTATCAATACTTCCCCCATCAGTGGATCCTTGTCCTCAAGGTCCACACCTGGAAACATGTCCAGCAGCTTCTCGTGGGCTCCTATGTCGCCTTTTCTGCGGAAGATGCTTCCATTGGACCATATTTTCTTCCTTAAATTTATTCCACTGAACCTCCAACTTGATCAGCCTCCAATATCTGCTGATCAGTGATGTCCTCACATACCACGTGACTCGCATGTCCCTCCAAGAGTAAAAACTGGGGTCTTTGGCATCTATGCCCGGCTGTAAAACGCTCATTGCAATGGAAACATAGGCCTTGTGCTCTCCTCCTTTGCATTTCCTCCCATGATAATCGCTTGATCGGATCAGCAGGTGCTACGGGAGCTACATGAGCTATTGGTGGAAGAGCTAGAGAAGCTCGTGCAGGTGGGGGTGGTTGTAAGAACTCCCACTACCTTGTGAGTTAATCGTCTCTCATCTGTCCGTAGTGAATTTCATCTTTTAATGTCTGCGGTTTAAACATGCGGATCCTGTCCGATATCTCTGTCTTTAAACCCCCCATGAAGGTTCCCACCAAAGCCTTTTGCGTCCAGCCTGTGACCTGATCGCCTAATTATTCAAATTCTCGTTGGTATTCACGCAGGGAACCAGTCTGCCTGATCCGTGATAGAGCTTCATCAAAATCCTTGCAATCTGAAGGTCCAAAACGCGCCCAAAGCTCATCTTCAAAATCTTCCCATGAGAGAACTCGTCCTTCTTCTTGGAGCATCCTGCGAATCCATTGCCACCATTGGTTGACCTCTCCTTCTAAGTGATAAGAGGCTAAGGAAACCTTTTGGTTATCGGGAGTGCTTTGGAATTCAAAGAATTGGTTCACACGATTGAACCACTCCGTCGGGTCATCTCCCGAGAATCGAGGAAATTCCAGTTCTGCTGTTTTGGAGGATACGACAAGCCGTCCCCCATTGTTGCCTTCACGGTTTTGGTTATCATGATTTGGAGGCTCCTGATCTGCAAGGAATACATCAGAGAGATGGTTAAGAGTGTCTTCCAAATGCTGCAGCCTGTCCGCCATGTCGATCTCCATTCGGTGTAACCCATCTTGCACTTCATCGAGCCCAACCTCTAACAGTTCAATACGCTCTTTATTGGTTTCTATAGCAACGTGACTCTAATGCCAATGATAGGTCCCAACAAATATGGTAGACGCTAAACATAAATAAATTTATCTTCGGGGTGAGAAAGTATCGTAAGGTTTGATAACAAATGATTACTTGATTTAATTGATATCTTTCGGCTGCTTTAAATAAGCCAAGCCATGTACAAAGAAACCGAAATAAAAGGAAAACTTGTTAACTAATAACAGGAGTTCAACTCATGTAAAACAGAACACATAAAACACATAAAACAAAAGCTGCAACTACACGTAAAACAGAGCCTAACAAACGGAAATGAAAATGACGTAAGACTCACAACTACTCCTTCCACTTCTGCACGTTCAGCTACGATCTAATCCACGAAACATGCATACGAGATCTTCCCGTAATGACCTAGTCCACGTTGCTTTCCTGCTACACATCTAATGCACACAATGTCTTCCTCGTACATGCATGTTGTGGCCTATCAAAACACTTCTGTTTCGGGAATCTGTTTTTTGAGAGAGAAGAACGCACTTTATTTATGAGTGGAGAAAAGCTTGGGACCGGATAGGTATAAAAGAGTCTTTCACACCAGCCAATGGTCGTATACCACGTAGGCACTCCAGGACAAAAAAAAAGGTACTGGAGCCGCGTCCGCCTGATCCCCCTCTTCAACCTCCGAATCTCTCTCCCTCGCCTCCCTCAGTTCATCTGCACGCAAGCCGCACTTCCCTTCTGATTTTGCCAACCTCAGAAACTTATCGTTTCTTTACCTTCAATTCAACAAATTCTGGGGTCCATTGCCGTCAGATTTCTCAGTTTGGAAGAACTTAACCATCGTCAATCTGTCTAACAATGGTTTCAATGGGAGCACTCCTTCCTCGTTCTCGAATTTGAGTGAGCTGGTGGTTTAAATCTTGCAAACAATTCACTTTCGGGTGAAATTCCCAACCTCAATCTGCCCAGATTGCAAGTGCTAAATTTGTCTAACAATGATCTGAATGCCAGTGTGCCTCAGTCACTTCAGAGGTTTTCAAGGTCGGTGTTTAATGGTAACAATATTTTGAAAGTCTTCCTCTTAAACTACCTCCTGTGCTTCCATCCTCTTCAGCATCTTATCTGAAGCATAGGAGGTTCGGGAGGCTTAGTGAAGCGGCATTTTTAGGAATTATAGTTGCTGGTGATGTTCTACGAGTTGTGGCATTTGCTTTTCTAGTACTTGTTTGCCTTTTAAAAAATGGGCTTGCTTGCAGATGAACTGAGGCAGGGAGGGAGAGAGATTCGGAGGTTGAAGAGGGGATTGGGTCGACGCGGCTCCAGCATTTTATTTTTCTAGGAAAAATGCTCCTATTGTTCTGCTGATTTTTATCGCTGATTTTTATCGTTCTGAATTTTTAAATTATTATTATTATTATTTAATGATTAAGTAAATATATTTTAATAATATTATAAATTTTTTTATTTTTTAAAAAATATTTAAATATATTAAAAAAATAAATTTAAAAAAAAAAAAAACACAACAATTTATATTAACAATAGAGAGAGCGGCGACCCCCAGCGATGGGAGTACCGCTCTTTTTCTAGAGCGCCCATGTGGCACATTATGCCGGTGTGAAAACCTTTTTAAACCCGTACGTCCCAAGCTTTTCTCTTTCGAGTTTTGTTTTTTATTAATAAGTCCACCTCGGCTGGCGTGCGTGTGCTTAATATAAAGAGTGTTTCTGCAGCACTATTCCAGGAAAAAAGCTCTATTTGCGCGGCTCAGCGAAGATGGAAGAGGCAGCGAAAAAGGGTAGGGTGACCCCACTCGCGTCGCTGTTTTCGGTGGAGGAGGCCCAGAAGGCTGTGAGGCGCGTGCACGAAACGCTCTCAGAAAAGGAGGCCGAGCTAGATCAGTTCCGAGGCTTCATCTCCGACAACACCGACCTCATCAACCTCGTCCAAAAGCTCCCCGAAGGCCTCCACCACAATATCATGGCAAAGCACCCTCCTTCTCTCTCTCTTTCTCTCTCTCACACACATACACACACAAACTTTTACCTCTCTTTAGAACTTACCTTTCTCTCAATTTTGAAATTCCTTCATAGGTTCCTTTCGGGAAAGCGGCGTTTTTCCCAGGCCGTTTGATACACACAAATGAGTTTCTGGTAAAAATAAAAGTTCTAGTATTTTTATATTCCGTTTACTTGATTGAAGAAGAAAACATATTTTGTGTTACTCAATATGATTTGTGTAATTTAGGTTCTTTTAGGAGAAGGTTACCATGTGGAAAGAACATCCAAACAGACCGTGGGGATTCTGAAAAGAAGAGGGAAAGCTTTGGAGTCCCAAGTTGAGTCTTTGAAGGCCACGATGCAGGACCTTAAGGCCGAGGCTTCCTTTTTTGGCGTCACGGCGTCTGAAGCAGCGGTGTGTCTCCCTCGCATTGTGTTATTTAGCAGCATGCTCTTTTATATATCAAATAAAAGAAAAAAATAATCAAACTCATTTAGAAATATTAGTAACTCTTTTATCCAAGAAATTAAACTCAATTTTTAATTAATGATTCTGTAAAACCATCAGTCTCATAAGCCTAAGCTAGGAAATGAGTCGACAATATGTGTCAAGCTCATGGAAACGCTAAAACCAAGAGATGGATTGGAATTTATGTATAGTGCGAATTGTTCATGATTTAGAACCTTAAAGTGAAATGAGAGAGAGGGATGCATTGTTTTCTGTTTGGCATGCTTTGGATGATGATGTAAGTTAAAAATCTTAGAAGCTATTGAAAGCATATAGACGATGTTTGGGGCACATGATGGGCTATTATTTGAGAGACACACATCATCAACCCGTAGTACATAAAACAAGTGGGAGTTTGTTATTGCACTTTGAATTGGATTATAAAGATTTGGGATGCTACTCAATTTTACTTCAATAGAGGTTTTGATTATGTGCGTTCTCACACCTAAGGTACTAGTTTCTTCAGGTCCTTTCAGTGGACATATATTCATAGAAAGATGGCTTTACTTTCAGTGTAGAGAAGGGATAAAGTAAGTGATAAATTGACCAGAAAGTGGTTTTGAGCTATACTTGTGCTGTCTTCTAGATAGATTCACATGATATAGGATATTGTATAATAATGGTATTCAAGATTTTTTGGATTAATTAGCAGCCTAATTTTTTTCTTTATCAGTAAACAAGAATTTTTATTGATGCCTTTTTGTAGAAGTAGCAAAACTAACATTTATTATCCTCTGATTTTTCAAGTGTGTGCCCACATATTTTGGCTAAAGGGGGTCGGATTACACTAATAAAGAGCACCCTTTCAAAGCTGCCCACATATTTCTTGTCATTATTTCCTCTTCCAGCTAGTGTTGCCTCTCAGATCGAGAAGCTTCTATAAGATTTTGATGTGGTTGTGAGAAAAATTCTCTCTCCTAAAATTTTTCTCTCCGTGCATGTTTGCGAAAAATTTCCTTGTTGTAACCGTCAATGTTTCTACTGGTGTAGCATTGAGTTGGTTTTGATGGGGTTCACAAGGGAATTGGTGATAGATTCCAAATTATTTTTATTAGTGAAGGAAGGAGGTTTGTACATATCATTGAGAGAGGATGGAAGAAAGATCATGAGATTATGGTGGAAACAAGTACAGTGGGTTGGCTTCAGAAGGTGTTGGAGGTCTGTTTGAGAGGGGAGAAGGAGTTCTATAGCACCATTAGAGAAGGGTATCGCAGCTTTATAGCCTAGAGGTGTTCGAATTCCCGGGGTCATTACGTGGTGGTTGCTGAATATGGTGAGGGTGGAAGAAGAAATTTCATCTTCATACCTGGAAGGGAGGGGGGAAGAGGATGGAGGAGGATGTGGGAGGCCTTGGGTGAGTGTATGCAGGAAGGTAGAAGCAGGGGGGCCTTTCAGGGGGGCCCTTCACGGCAGCAGAAAGAGGTGGCGAAGCCGTTGCTGCGGTCATAGAAGGAGGTTCTCTTACCAGAGGTGGCCCATCGTGAGCAGAGTGGGGGAGGAGGTGGTGTTAGCTTCTCTGACTGTTACTCGCGTCGAGCCCCTCACTTTGTACGTAACGTGGGAAATGGCAGGGGGGAGGATGGGACGTGTGTAGGATGTGGGAAGAGGTGATGTGCTATTTGCAGTACCTGCAGAAGGAAATTGCAGAAATAAAAGTTTCTGTCCGGCGAAATAAGGAAGATGAAAGTTCAAGGCTGGGGGAGTTTAAAGGTAAGGGGCTGCGCCTGGTGCAAAGGCCCATCAAACTGAATAAGGGGAAAGGCCTTCAGTGGATTAATGTTAAGGGGCCGGGCTCAGTTAAGGGGACGGGCTCAGTTAAGGGGACTCTCACTTGGGTGGGCCTCAGCCCACGGGCCCATCGGGAGGGAGTGAAGAGAGGCAATCCAGGCCACACATGGGTCAAATGGTTGGGCCTGAGCCCAGAACCTAGCAGAAGGAATGCGATAGCCTTAGGACTTCTTCTAGTGGTGGTACTTGTGGGTTGCCGACTAGGACCACGCCGCGTAGCTCACCGGTGCAGGTGGAGCTGCCGGCGGGTAATCAGAAATCGCTGACGTTGACGGTGGTACTTGTGGGCACCTGCTTTTTTTAATGAACTGCATTATCTGTCTTTACTGTTTTCTGAAAAAACATAGCTTTGTTGATTTGTTTATGACATTGGCCATTGAATATTTACATATTAATAATGCCTTGTCTCTGACATCATAAAGACTTGATTTTATTTTCTGAAAAAACATAGCTTTGTTGAATTTTTTTTTATGACACCGGTCATTGAATATTGACGTACTAATAATGCCTTCTCTCTAAGGTCAGAGACCTTTTTTTTATATAATCTATTTTTTATTAATTGCTATTATGCTTGATTCCCTTATTTTCTATCATTTCCTTATGTGCTACTTATCATATAATGTATTAGATGGCCCCAAGTACTTAAGAAATTGACCTGTTGGTATCGTCATTCATGCCTACAACAGGAAGGCCTTGTAGAGATAACGGAAGATTACGTGGAGGAAAATTTTACCGGAAGGGAATCTCAATCAGGCAGGTTCTTGCCTCTTCTTGTTATTTATTAGTGGCTTGGTACTGAAACTGTTTAATTTTAAAAAGTATTGGAGGGTTTGATTACAATTTGGCAATAATAAACTTTGTGTTTTTTTTTTTCTTTTGTTCTTTATGTTTGTTTGCTATCAACCCCTAAGGGTTCTCTCAAGTCGTAAAGGCCTAGGTTCTGAGGGTATGCTCCCCCAAGGTCTAAGGTTTCAATCTTGGGTGTAAACAATTTCTAGGGACCATGTCCCATTGGTGAGAAGCTGGTGATTTACCTGATATGTGTGATGTAGGAGTATTACATGGCTTTGGTATTTAACTAGGTAAAAGAAATGTTGGATTTGTATGGTCTCCGGGGTTCCTCATCATAAAGAAAAAGAACGTTTGTTTGCCGTATGATTCAAGTTGCAACAGTGGTCACTTCCTATACCCATCAAAACTCTGATTTAGCATATCCTTAGCAAACAAGACTAAAATAAATGATTGTTATGAAGCAGCCCAGGATCATTTTCCACAAGGTCTCACTATGATTACTCTCAAATTGCCCTTCCTAAAATGCTAGAAGATAAATCGCCCTTCTAGACATCATCCATCTAAGCCCAAACAAATTGAGAACAGCTTGCCATAATGTACAAGCTATGTTATAATGAAATATGAGATGATCCCCCAACTTGCCATCCTGATTCCACATACAATGTCATTCTATCAACATGATATCTCTTTCTAAAATATTCTAGAGGATCTTCCCAACTGGAAATTTCCTAACAAAAAGGTAGCCCTCGAGGGAACTTTGGTCCAAATGGTTTTCCATGACAAAGTACCATTGTTGTGAGGGTCTAGTGCATTTGGAAAGGACTTGACTTGAAACACCACTCTCTTCGAGATGCTCCAAGGGACCTTATCTTACCCACCCAAACTTAACCAAAGAGAATATATCCTATCATAGAAGGAGGTATAGAAATTAACGTCCCAATTTTGAGCCATTTCTCCCATTGAGGAGAGCCATTTGAAATTTATATGTTGTTGGTCACCAATGCATTCTTCTCCCTACTAACGTTGAATAGATTTGGGAAAGCCCTTATAAGAGGCTGATCGTTACATCATAAATCATCCCAAAAATTTGTCTTGGTTTCATTCTCTACCATACATGTGATGCGCCTGGAAAACTCTCTCCAGACTCTTCGGATGTTTTTCCATAAACCAATCTTGTAACTCCTGTTCATTTTATTTAAGCAGTAATCACCCATTTACTGCTATACTTAATCTCTATCACCACTTTTCATGGGCCACTTCTATCATTGGCAATAGCAACAGAGCCAATTCTCTAATAAAGCTCTATTGAAGTCCACACCTTAAGCCAACTCAACGAGTGGAATTTCATCTCCTCCCCCTTAGCACTCTGTTAGAACTCCCTTTTAGCTTCTCAATATAGTTAGGAAGCCCTACAGGGAGTGGAATAATGACATAAAGTATTTGGGCATGTTTGCTGGTGACCTTGAGCAAAGTTATGCTGCCGCCCAAGATAAATACGACTTCTTCCCTCTAGCCAATCAATGTTCTAATTTCTCCAAAATACCCTCTCTTATCATCTTTGCCTTAAAATAAGCTCAGCTGGCCGATCTACGTCATCCAAACAAAGACACCCAATATTCCAAGTTACTAGCCAGGCTGTAATTGTCATCCACATTACCAACTGGTAGTAACTTGGATTCAGCCAAGTTAATCTTCAGCCAAAAGAGGAGGGATTATTCATCTCATATTTTTGTGCTCAAGATTTGGTTTACAAAAAATCAGCGTGTCATCTGCAAATAAAATATGAGATGAATAATCCCTCCTCATTTTGCGTCCCTATTGGGAGCTGGAATGATGGCCTTCTTCCACTACTGCTAAATCATCGTATTAGGGGTCCTCAAAATCATGACAAACAGCAAGGGAGACAGTGGATCACCCTGTCGCAATCCATCTGAGCTGTCGAAAAATCCAGTGGGGAGCCATTCGCCAAGACTGTGAAGAGCAGAGATACATTGAGTTATCCAACCAAACTACTCCCAAAACTGTACCTCCTCGAGACTGAAGCTCTCAAGGCATTATTTCTCATTACAGTTTGCTGGTGGACGACAGTCAACCTATGCCTTTCGAGCTTTACTTTCCAGGACTTTCTTGCTCTTCTCTCTCTCTCTCTCTCTATATATATATATACACATATATCTAATTAGTGTGTTTGCTGTATACCCTCAGTGTAATTTCATTATGCCTCTCACGTCTTGGTCATTAAAAAAGTATATATCCTATAAAAAAAATTCCCAGATCTTAATTGCCAAAAGTTATAAATGTATGGAATATTGTATATGCTCTAGAGGTTTGATTTATCATTGCATTAATGTTATTTACATAAGCAAAGTGTATAATTTAACTAGTCAATAATTTTCATGTCCAGGCCTGCTCGTAGTTTTATATGAATGAGCACTATTGTGAAGCCTATGTGCACTTATGAAGTCAAATCTTCTTTTTCAGGTCCACCAAAAGAACATCCTCCTAGTTTTTCTGAAGTAGATAAGGTGAAAGTTGCAGTTGAAGATGAAGAATATTCTCGTATGATGTCCAGGTTGGATGAACTTGAGAAAGCAGAATTTGAAGCTGAATATGGCAATGAGAGGCATGAAGATATTGAAAATGTTGCAGTTAGCGATGAAGAATATTCTCGTATGATGTCCAGGTTGGATGAACTTGAGAAAGAAGAACTTGAAGCTGAATTTGTCAACGAGAGGGATGAAGACAATGCAAAACTTGCAGTTAACGATGAAGAATATGCTCGTATGATTGCCAGGTTGGATGAAATTGAAAAAGAACCAGAAACTGAATGCGGGAATGAGAGGGATGAAGATGAGAAAATTAAAGCTGATTTTGATCGGTCATCAGATCAGACTTCTCTTGATAAAATTAACAGATTCTCAGAGGTAATATTTTGATTAGTTTGTTAAGATTTTGGCTAGAGATGTTGAAAGATGATTTCAAACACATCGGATTTTGTCACTGATCAAGTTGGAGTATCAGTCTAGAAAACTGTTGGAACAGACGAAAGATAAAAAGTCAGCCACTGAAGAGACTCTAAGCAAGCATGATACTCGGAAAGATTTGACTGATCAGCTAAATGTAAGATAGCCATCTGATACTAGTTCATGGTGCTATTGTTTGTTTAACAGTTTCAGGTACTGACAGCATATTTCTTTTCAATAATCTGCAGTGCACAGGTTTGACAGTGCAATCTAGACCCAAAGGTTAGTTTATAAGATTTCTTTCTTGTTGGTCTTTATCCTTTCTTTCTTGAATAGCAGTTTAGTTTCTAGATCTTTGATACACTACTAGTCACACCTCACTTCTTCTACCCAGTGATATATGCCAGACTGATGGTAATTCCCTCTCCCCTTTTTCCTCTGATGGTATAGAATTTTGATGGTAGGAGCTCCTAACTAATTGTGACTCCATCAAGTCTATATTAATCTTTGACTGTCATAATGACTATTTCAGTGTCTAATTTTTTTCATCTACTTGTCATTTCTGCTAAAATTGATTTCTATATCTGCTTGTTCAGAAGAAATGTCGCATGGTAAAGGTTTGGTACACAGTATAATGAAGTCTACTTCGCTTGAGAAGGCTTTGGTGCTTCCTGAAGTGAAGGAGAATGTTCAAGCAGCATCTTCATCGAGAAGTGAGGTATATCTATGTCCTGATTCCAAACTGCACAGAACTCTTGCTGCTCTTTGGTGTTGGCATATCTATTACCTTTCCAAATGGCATGCAAGTAGCATTATAATTATATTACCCTGGGTATCTGATGTTGTGCTTAGGTAGAAGCCACCAATGCTTTTTTGCAACCATGTATATATTTCTTTTTTCATTGGTGATCTGTTGGTAGATGATTATCCTTGTCATTTCTTCTAGAGCTCATATTCGGAAGGCATGAGTTTCGTTATGTTCATTATTTTTCGAGCATACTCAAGAAGGTTGTGTTTCTTCTAAACTTTTGATGCTTTTGGTGCCAATGAATAACATCATTTTGTCGTTACTTACCTATACAGAATGTCGTTGGAGAAGAGTTGAACTCTCCAATGGCAAGGCAATCATTTTGAGCTTGATTATTATATTTTTGATTGGCACCGGGTGTCTAGGAACATCGTCTTGACTAATCCTGGGGGTGCACAGGCCCTCGGCAAGGAATTTCCCGCAAGTGCATCTTGTGTCATTCAAGGGGATTATCCCCCAGTCCGATGACCATTTGAGATTATTTGCATCCAAGGGAATTTGAACCTAGACCTTGGGAGAGCATATCCCCAAGCCCAAGGCCTTTACCACTTTAGCCAATCCCTAGGGGTAGGGGTGTAAGTTTAAACTGGGAAACCGGACCGAACCGGTCCGGTCTGGGACCTGTTCTTATATTCCCGGTGTGGTCTCGGTTCCATAGTTTTCGGAACCGGACTTGTTGGAAAAAAAAAATATAAAAATTAATTTTATATATTACACAATATTTTATATATAAGTTTTATATATAATATATAATTATATATGAAATTTTTATATATAATATATAATTATATATCATATATGAAATAATTTCATATTATAATTTATAAATTATAACATAAAATGTTAATCTTAAATATGAACATTTTTAATTTGTTTGATCATATGTTATTAATATAATTATATATAAGATAATTTTATTATAATTTATAAAATAAAAGTTTAATCTTAAAGATGAAAATTTAATTGATCATATTCTTTAAACATAAAATATATATATTAAATTATTAATAACATTTTATCATAAGAAGTAACACTTTATTATATGTTTGTTACATTTAAAAAAAAATCGAAAAACTGGACCGGAAACCGGAGGTACCGGTTTAGGGGGGTAATCAGGATATAATCGGTTTTGAGAAATGTAAAACCGGTACTTAGCGGTTCGGTCCTAAATTTTATCTAAAACCGGACCAGACCGGTTACACCCCTACCTAGGGGTTATTTTGAGCTTGATTATTAACAACTTAAAAATCTGATTCAAAGAGAATCTTTTTGCAATGATGTTACTTTGTATGAATAAACCAAAAAGCACAGATACATCTAATAATCCCATATCGTTTACACTAAAAAAAAAAAGATTAAAAATGACGTCCATTTTAGCATATGTAGTTGCTCTGAAGTATAAATATTTTTAGAAGGATCCACTTGCAATGCTTTTCGATATTTGTTTTGTTTTTTATTTGTCCCCATCTTGCTGTTCTTAAGGGTATTCTAAACTGGTTAGGGTTTCTGAGTTTTAGAAGCATGACTTGGGATTTTTCTTGGTAAATTCTGTAACCTAGGAAAATTGCTTTTTCCCCGTTTTGAACACCATAAAATTAAATTCTGTTGTGGCATCTGTGAAAGCTATGAAAAATGTTGGCTGATTACAGTTATTTCCCATATCATTCAATTAGTGCATCTTAAAAGAATGAATCCATAGCTCTCCGCATTAGTGACAAGTGCTAATATTTTAATATCGTGTACACGTACATGCATACAAACTCATGTACAAACTTTAAATAGCTTCAATAGTGCATAGCCTGTAAGCAGCCTTTGTTTTACAGGCTCCTCTCCAGGATTCAAAACCGGGATTTGATAGTCGCAAGGTATGTCTCTTGTCAATTGGGTGAAATGAACATTAGCTAGTACCTATTTCAGCCTCTGCCAATTATTTATAAGCGTATAAATTTACAGGCTTTTACAGGCTCCATTATAGAGCGCGCACACAATATACACACAAGTTCAAGTCAACAGGCTACGACTTCATCACAGGTAGACTCACTGATTCTTAATATGTTTTATGAAAGTGTGGTGTTTAGTAGGCTGTCCATTGATGTTGAACAAAATTGTTTGACCATTGCAGTCTACCAGTTCCCAACCTTCAAAGCCAGTGTCCAGATTCAAGATGCAGAGAAGATAGCTGCCACTATCCTCAGAAATCTGCGGACACCCTGGCAGATTAGGTGATTTTGGAATCTGATGGAGGTGGGATCAAAACGCCCCCAAGCATATGCCTTGCGGGGATCAGCCTGGTGTAGATGCCGAGGTCGACTAAAAAATCTTAAATTACAAGGTTTAGTTTGCGAAAGGCACATGCTCTACTTCCTTAGCATTGGAACATTGCATGTGCAATATGGTTTAAGAGGGTGTGCAGGTACAGGAAAGTATGTATGCCCGCCTGTGTCCGTCCTAGCATAGACGTGAACTTGCATGTCTTTTGCTTCGAGCTAAGTTTCAACCAGTTAGCATGATTTGCTGCTGCAGCATGTACGAAACTAAACACTTACAATAGATGGGAAAGATGACGCGGGAGAGTCTCCATTTCCAATCTTTTTTGTTCCTGTTAATATGAAAGTAATCAGTACTATAACGATTAGAATGTCAAGTTGCTTAAGGTCAACCAAACTCTCCAACTTAGCCTCCAATATGGCTTTCTAAACATCAGTTTCAGGTAAGTCAATCTCTTTCACTTGATCAGTTAGCTTCTCAAAGCTCCGCACAGCTTACCACCTCGATTGTGAGAAAAATTGGTAGTAAATCTTTGGAAAAAGTGATTAGTGTTGCCTGAGGTTGCATTTCTTAAAGGCTTCCCAAACTCTAGTGCAAGTGAAGTTGCCCATTGGCAAGGCTGAGCACTGACTGTTTCGGTGTCGAAGTACCCTACCTCCGACTTTGTCGAAAGTCGAATTTGACCTCTGACCCCGATTCACAGACTCCTCCACTTTTTTCAACTTTGTAAGAACCTTCATTGGATCATCATATGCAGATAATCCAAATATGATCTGCATAACTTGAGTGAACTCTTCTCATGAATAAAAATCTCTAGTCTCACTTGCATCTTGAAACCATATCAGAGCTTCCTCATCCATATGAAATGATGCGAGAAGAATTCTCTATCCAAGTGGCACTTGATGATAAATAAAATATTGGTTAGCTCTATAAATCCAAGCTGATGGATTCTTAACCACAAATCTTGAAAAGTCTAACTTTATGTCTTTAGTAAAACCTGTCACCCATATCACAATAGTGTACTTCACCCACACCTTCATTTAGATCACCATTATGCTCAAAAGTCTCAGTTTCTTCAAAGTTCTTTGTTGTCTGACCATACCCTTATGGAGCATTGCAAAAAGCCTCGAACTCTGCTATAGTAACTTAGAAAGCCTCTTATCTTGATTTTCCATGTCCACTCAGGCGACTTCTTGCTGCTAAACTAGCAATGAAATGGTATCTTCAATTTGCTACACATTGAGTACCCTCTACCATGGTACACTGACAATCTGATACCAATTATAATGTGCCCTCTTCTACATTGATTGTTTCGAGGTGGTCACTCTCCAAGAACACAAGAACTAGAGAGAGAAAGAAGAGAGAAGAGAGAGAAATAGAGAAAATTAGAGGGATGAGCAATTCAATCAAGAGTAGGCCTTTGTTCCAACTCGTGGTGAAGCGTTTTGTATGTTTACAACAATATAACACTTTAGTTCCCAAAATGATACCATTCCTTCTAATAATCAGTGAATCATTAATTCAAATGACAACGTTTCTTTATACATTCTACTAATTCTTACAAAATATCCTCCAAAACGACTACATATTATACTACCCTCAACTAACAAAACTGTCACTCTTCCATCTTCCTTCTGCCACACAGCTCCTCTTCAGCTCCTGACATCTCAACATCTCAACATCATTCAAATATAAACACTTTTAAAATTCAAATTTTTAAATTTTTAAAATTTTCATCTAATCATTACAACTTTCTCAAACTTTCAAATAAAATACAAAAAATAATTCAATTTTTTCAAATCCCAAAATAAATTATATTATAACAATATTGTAATTTTATAATATTTTAATTCAAAATTTTCTCTTTCTTTTTCAAATCTCTATAAAATATCTTAATTCAAATAATTTCACTACTATTCACAACTATCTCACTACTATTCACAAATTTCTTATCTCATCTGTATAATCAAACGAAGCCTTAGGATTAGGGATTTTAGGGTTTATGTTTTATATTTAATAGTGTTTTATTTTAGTTCTAAATTATAATCATGAGTGATTCGCATTTTTTTCAAAAAGTGTGCGCATCTTGTGATTAAAGATTGTAATAGAGAAGTCACTAATTTTACACTGTATCCTAGCCAAAAATACAATATTAGATTTTTTGTACCAAAAGCTCCATTAATGTCTCCCAAGTGACTAATGACTACCACTAGCAACTTTAAAATGAGTGGAGTAATGCTACAAGTTACATTCACATCTTATTTTTGTTTCACTATATAAAATATGATATTTTTATCATTATTAGATTATCCTTATTTTAAAAAAAAATCGAAAGTTGATGGACAATATCACTTCATTTAGTGGGATGAAAATGAGTTAAAATGATGATACATAGAATTTTACTTATCCAAAAACCAATGTCGAATCGACATAGAACTTGGGGTGCCATGCCCCTCCAAAGAAGTAAGTTCTGTTACTGCTTACAAGGCTGAATTTGAGTTGATGTCTAATAGAATTAAGGGAATTTTAGAAAAAAATAAACTTAGTTGCTTCTTAAGTGGTCTGCGTGATGAAGTTAGATTACCTATGAGGATGTTGAATCCCACTTGTCTGAGTGATGCTTTTGGATTAGCTAAAATCCAAGAGCAATACATTTGCAGTACAAAGAAGTTTTGGCAAAATAATTTTGTTGAATCTCACCAATAGAGTTCTGAGTGGGGGATTTCTAAGGATGGTCCTATGGGGTCAATTTTCGACACACATAAATCTTTGTGTTGAACCCAAGGTTTTAAGCTTCTTATAATTACATATCTACATATGGATTTTGATGATAACAAATGAATTCAAGCAAAAAGAAGCCTCAAGCTCAAGTTGCTTATACAATGAAGTTAATCACATCAATGAACCAAACATGAGCAAGAAATGGAACAAGCTCGCACATGAAGATCTTAGAGTAATCATCTTTCACATGTACATGATATGATTAAAAGTTTGAATTTTGAAACTTTGAAAGATGATTGATTGTCATCTTTCACATGTGCATGCTTTGTTTGAAACTTTTAAAAAGTGATTGATACTCTTTTTGACATTTGCAAAAGGTAAATAATTTTGTTTGAACATTTTAAAAAGTGAATAATGTTATCTTTGACAATTGCGAAAAGTAAAATTTTGATTTGAATTTTTTAAAAAGTGAATGATGTTTTTTTGACAATTGCCAAAAGTAAAACTTTGATTTAAATATTTTGAAAAGTGAATGATGTTATCTTTGACATGTGAATCTTTTTAAATTTAAAAATCAAATCTCATATGCCTATAAATAGCTCATTTGAGTTCTTCATTTTTTTTAATGAAGAGAAGGTAGTCACATGTCTAATAGTGACCCCTGCCCAAGTTTATTAATGAGCCCTCACTTGTGGCGGAGGAATACCTTGGTAACAATCATAGTACTTAGCATTTTACAAAGCAAAATAATAATAAAAAACCCCAAGTACTCAAAAGAACAAAAAATTCTCAAGACTAACCTATAACAAAAAAGGCAAAACACAACTTCAAAATATATCAACTACCTTCAACACTTCCGAATATAAGGCAATCCACATGAATCTGTTTTGATGATTCCTTTCAATAAATGAGGAAGTCCCGTCTGATCTAACCATACATGAGATATGCCACTACTTCCAAGCCGGGCCAAAAAGTCGGCAGCCTTATTTCCTTCCCGATAAATGCGACGAACATGAAAGTTAATCTCCCCCAACATTGCTGCTATTTCTTCCAAGAAATCCTCTAGATACCAAAGATTGCACCTTTAGTTTCTAATCCAATTCACAACTATTAAAGAGTCCATTTCAATAAAAAGATTATAATACCCCCACCATTTGCAATGTTTTAGTCCTGTATGAAGAGCCATCACTTCAGCAAGAGTATTGCTACCATATGCCCAATTGACTTAGAAAAAGCACAAACCACTTTCCCACACTCATCTCTGACCACTCCTCCTACCCCCATCATCCCTGGATTATTAATGCAACTCTCATCCACATTTATTTTGAGCCACCCTCTTAATGGCTTCAACCATCTTACTACTTTGAAGGCTTCCTTTTTATTTTCAATAATAGGAATATTAAAAGAACTAAGAATGTTAATGTCTCTTTCCACTAGAAGAGAAACCTTACTAATTTTAATGCCCACCCAATATATCCAATATTTTACTGATCTCCGTAAAACATGAATCTTTTCTTTCTTATTTTACCCATCCTAGCTTTATATCTCTACTTCCATAAGCACCAGGAAATAATTACAGGTACAAAGCCAATTAGCTTGCCTAGTTGGGATGATTTTGATGCTCGACAGAACCAAGCTTCCATTGTCACTTTTCAAGACTGGATCGGGACAAACGGAATACCCAATATGTTGGAACTAAATTTCCAAATAACCGATGCAATGTACCCACTATACAACACATGGTTTAAATCTTCCACGGCACCTTGTTGACAACACTCACACTTTGATACTATAGGCACTCCAATCTTTTTTATGCGATCATCAACGCTGAGACAAGAATTCAGGGCCTTCCACATAAACACAGAAATCTTCTTTGGAACTGCCGCATTCCATATCCATTCCGTCCATAGACTCTTTTGTCTTCTACCCTAAACAAGTTCCCAAGCACTCCTGGACGTGAAATGGCCATCCTGGTTTCCCAACCATATGAGCTTATCAACACCTAACCAGTGGATCTTGACTTCATTAACAATCCCTGCAGCTTTTGCACCCTTACTATCTGTTCCAGTTTAATCAAATCCTAGTTATTGTTTAGCATAACATGACTTACCTTCAAATTGGAATCACCCACAACCGAAAAAATGCTCCCTTAAAGGTCTAGAGCTCAGCCAATTATCCTTCCAAAAAAATACATTCCCCTCACGGATTAACCACTTAGATTGTCTTAAAACAAAAGGTACTTCTTTCGCTAAAGATCTCCAGAATCTGGTACCTCTAGTAGCGTTAATGTCCGACGGATGCACACCATGCATATACTTTGCGCAAAACTACTTTTGCCAAATAGAATCTGAACATAGGAGGTTCCAAACTAATTTTAGATGTAACGATGTCTGAACCTCACTTAAACTCCTCAAACCAACTCCACCCTCATCCACTGGCTTACAAAGACTTTCCCATTTAATCCATTTCTTTTTCGAACCCCATTAAACGAACCCCAAAAAAAAGTTCTCAACATCTTGTTAATTTGAACAAATACTACTTTTGGAACATGCAACACAGACAACAAATGAACTGGCATACTTGGCAATACCTATTTTAGGATAACTAATCTCGCCCTAGCGGATAGAAAATTTGTTTTCCAACCTTCAATCTTACTACGAATTTTCTAAATAATATCTTGAAAATGTATTAACTTCAAACTACCAGATACTATTGGGACCCCTAAATATTTAAATGGGCATACCCCCTAGGAAAACTGAGTGATGGACAATAGATGCTGCCTTCTAGCATTATTTATATGCTTTGAGAAAAAAAATATGAGATTTAGCTCTGTTTACCTCTTGACCCGACCATGAAGCATAGGTGCGCAAAGTATCAACAATTGAAAGTATAGAAGATTTACCCCCATTTGAAAAAATTATCATATCATCCGTGTATAGTAAATGAGAGATTGTGGGGCCATGTCTCGGCTGAGAAAACCTCTTCACTTTTGTCTCTACAAACTTCTTCTTTAGCAAGCGGGACAACACTTCTTCCACTAAAATAAATAAATATGGAGATAAAGGATCTCCTTGACGGAGGCCCCTCTTAGCCTGAAAAAAATCCTTTGCAGTGCCATTCATAACAATCGAATACTAGGGTGTAGTAACACATTGCATTAGAAGCTGGCGAACTTTTAGAGAGAAACCAAAAGCATCGAGTACATGAAATAAGAACTCCCAGTTAATAGTATCATTTGCTTTTGCAAAATCAATTTTCATCAATACATTACCTCCCCGGACTTTTTTATTAATATAATGGATTATCTCCTGAGTGAGACTAACATTCTCAAAAATACTTCTACCCGGTAGAAAAGCTCCTTGCTCCTTAGAAATTAATCTGTTAAAAATTCTTGTCAACCTATTCACTAATACCTTAGAGCAAACTTTATAGACCACGGAGCAAAGACTGATAGGTCTAAAATTTCCAAATGACACGAGGTTGTGAACTTTAGGAAGGAGAACAATATACGAGGCAGCGTAGAACCTAGGAAAATGAGCCCCGCTAAAAGATTCAGTAACTGCTTCAAATAAATCATCTTGGACTAAAGACCAACAATGCTGATAAAAACTAGACCCAAAACCATCCGGTCCAGGACTACTATCCTTAGGAATGGAAAATAGGGCTCCTTTAACTTCCTCCATTGAAGGAGAACTTCCAAGATAACTATTTTCCTCATTCGAAACATCACCCGTAATCAACTCAGTCAAAGTTGGCAAAGAACTCGACTGTGTTGTTGTAAGAAAAGATTCGAAATATACGCAGGCCTCGTCATGAATACCTTTCGGCAAATTGAGCAAGTGACCATCAGACAGTTTCATCTCCATCACCACATTATGCCTCCTGGTTTGTAATGCTTTGAAAAAAGATGACGATGCTTCACCCTGCGCAACGTAGTGTTGCTTAAACTGATGAGCAAGACGGGCTTCCTCCCTCTTTAACCAGACATCAAGTTCCATTTTATTTGCCAAAACCTCTAGTTCCACATCTTTTGAAAAAGTTTCTTGCAAACTCGTTTCGCCAACTTCAATTCTACTCTCTAACTCCTTTATATGTTTCCCAGTCCAACTAAAAAATTCTTTATTCCAAATTCTCAAAACCTGTTTGAGTCTTTTCAATTTACCAGCTAGCTTCCACAACTCAGTTCCAATAATATCAGCCTGCCATGAACTAGACACAGACATTTAGAAATCCTCATGCGTAACCCACATAGAAAGAAATTCAAAAGACACCAGACCATACCTGGTAGAAGGTTCTGAAAGCTCCAATACCATTGGTGAATGGTCAGAGGATCTCCTAGGCAAGTAGTGACACCTACCCGACGGGAACAATTCCAGAAATGAAACGTTACATAAAATTCCATCAAGTCTTGCCCATGATCTAGCCAAGTCGGATTGGCCATTGCACCATGAGAGTTTGTTACCTGAAAATGGCAACTCTAACAATCCTCCATTGTCAATGAACGAACAAAAATCCTCCATTGCCGTAAGCAACCTCAGACTTGCACCCTGTCTTTCACTGTCATTCCGCAAGATATTAAAATCTCCCAAAAGTACATGCAGCTGCAAATTATTAATAGACAGCAACTCTACCCATAAGGACTTCCTATCTAGATACCGGCATTTTGTATATACAATTGATACCAAAAAACTGGTATTAATAAGCAAAGAAACATGTTGATTAGAAGTACCCATGACATCCACTTGTATCCCAGTAGTCCAGAAAATCCAAATTTTTCCAGCATGATTGGCATTAGACATACAATCATAAAAGGCTAAATAATGTTGCCAATAACTCAGATGCTAGTCATCCCAAAATGGCTTTGCCAACAATAGAATAGATGGCTTATGCATACGAACCAAAGACCTCAGCCGCTTCTTTGAAGTGCCAAGGCCACGTACATTCCAGAACATGATCTTACTAATCATTGAGCATTTTCAGATGCCCTGCTCGGAGCTTTACAGAACTTCTCAATATTCTTTTGGAAATGACAGTTTTCTTTGTAAGTTCAGAATCAAAAGTTCCATCCTTGTCCTTCACAGGATGTGGAGAACTGCCCTCATCATCAGATCTTGAGTCCATACTTAGATTTTCTTTACTAAAAACCACCATCTGCAAATCCGCCAAACCAGATCCCTTCATACTTCCTGCTTGCATCGGACTACTGTCCTTCACATCATCCTGAGGAATCACAACATTTGACGTTTGTTCTGAGTCCAGCACCAAGCCCTGCATTAAATCAGACTTTGTTCCACTTGTTTCTCCACCCGTGGATAAACCATTCTTCTGCTTTGTAGCATCAACAACCTCCCTATCAACCTCAGACTCTAATAACACCAACCTTGCATCACTTCCATCCTGCACCATATGAACATTAGTCTCTACATCTTGCAGAACCAGAACAGTGGACGACTCAACGTTATCCCCAGACTGATCTTTCTTGGCGTGAACTTCGTTTTCCTTCTCCTTGGGAACCCAAACTCTATTCGATTTAATATTCTTGAGGATCTTGGGCTCTGTTCCTTCTTTGCGCTTTGATTTACACGTCCCCAGATTGTGGCCTTGCACCTTGCAGAAAGAACAAAAAGCCGGGAGTGTTTCATACTCAACTTCCTGAAAAATACTCATAGGTTGCCTCGGCGTCCCAATCTAGATGGATGAAATAGGATCTTGCTCAATATTCATTAGCACACACACCCTCGCACCATCAGTTATGGTCACACACCTAGAAGCGTTATCCCTGCGCAGAAAGACACCTATTGGTGCAACAATATTCCTCAGAAAAGATTCTTGATATACATTCGGCGGGAGTCCAGGTAGCATAACCCACACCGGCACCAGCACAGGTTCCTCTTCTTCTTTAAAATCAATTTTCCATTAGAAGGTCCGGCACACAGCCCCTTCCATGTCACAACTCTCTCGAGATAGCACCTTAAAGAAATCATCTTCATTCGTTAACCCGATGAACACGTTCCTTGGCTTACGCATCACTGAAACCATAGGTTGCGATGACAGACCCCATCTTTTATGTATAATACGATCCAGAAAAGGCCTTTGTCGCAAGAACTTCAAGACCAATGAGAAACGAAACGGAACTACAGATTTATCTAGTTCCTCCTCTGTAAATTGCACAAACACCTCACCTTCCACATGCTTAGGTTGCTGAAGAGGAATAACAACCTCAGGAATAGCCTGAGGAGTATAAGATAGCAACTCTGCAAATGTCCGTTGCCGGCCTTGGGGAGGGGGCTGGTTACCCCCTGCGTCAGCCATTTCCGTAGTGTCAAAACCACTCCCTAGTTAGGGAGCCAAACGTTTCTAAAACTTCAGTTCTTGGAGCGATCTTGGAATGTCATCTTGGGCTTTCACACCAATAGTTCTTCAAATTTAGAACAACATATATAACAACAAAAGCATACAACATTCATTCAAAACTTTTAATCTCTATTCTCTAAGCATTGAGCCTTAACCCTTGCTCATTTTGAGAGAGATATAGTTAGCACTGTATTGTTTTTATTTCACTTATTAAGGAGTGTTTTCTGATAACTTACCTACTATAAACTCTTGTATCAGTAAAATGGTATGTATAACCCTTGTGTATATATATGGTGTTCTACACAGGGAATAGACGTTGAATCACTACGTGTAAAGTGATTGTAAGTGTAGAGAATATTCTACACGGATTCTTTATAGCGGTACTACTCAAAAGTGTAATATGTTTCTATCTCCACTTGAAGGAGATTGGATAGTGAATTTTGAAATTCTTAAGGAGTAGTTTGAGGTGAGGATGTAGGCAGTGAGACTGAATCTCGTTAAAATACCGAGTTTGTTTCTTCTTACCCTAATTCTTTATTTTTATTGCTACATCGTATTTTATATTGTATATTTGGTTTATAATTGCAGATTGTTAAATGCAACTCAATTCACCCCCTCTTATGTTAGTCATTTGGGCAACACTTTACCTACTACAAAGTTACCTTATCAGAAGGCATCTGAAGCTCAAATGCAGGAAAAGCGGGAGAAAGGCCTATGTTACTTTTGTGATGATAAGTGGCATCAAGGCCATAAGTGTGTGAAACCAAGGCTTTATTTGATGGAAAGCATGGATATTTTTTATAGTTCTAATATTGAAGTAATTGATGGGGAGATGGTTCTTGATAATGCACTGGAGGAGGTGGATGAATATGGGAATATTGCCTCCATTCCATTCTATCCATGGTTGGGACTCCAAACCCTAAGAAAATGAGGGTGGTGGGCCATATTAATAAGAAAAATGTAGTAATTTTAATTTCCATTGGCATCACTCACAACTTTGTGGATACTACAATAGTATTTCGATGTAACTTGACTGTAAAGATGGATCACCCTATCCAAGTGAGGGTAGCCAATGGTGATATGCTAAGTAGTAAGGGTAAGTCCATGGCTATTGGGGTCAGTGTGCAAGGGACTGTGTTTACAGTTGATTTTTTGCTTTAAATTTGGGAGGCTGTGATTTAGTGATGGGAATTCAATGGTTGTCATCCTTGGGTCCTGTACTTTGGGACTTTGTGGAATTGAAGATGGATTTTTCATATAAAGGCAAGGCAGTTTGCTTCAAAGGCCTTACATATACTATTGAGTTGGTGGAAGATGGGGAGCTTTCTAGTATTATAAAGGTGGGATCTAAGGGACTATGGTTACAGCTCTTGTCTTTTGTAGATAGTTCATATGAGTCTGTAATGGAAGTGGAGATTTCTGAGTTATTGCATAAATACACTAAGGTTTTTTATGAACCTAGTGGATTGCCTCCCCAAAGATCTAGAGACCACCAAATCATACTTAAAAAGGAGTCTATGCCAGTGAGTGTTCAACCCTATAGATTCCCCTATTTTCAAAAAACAGAAATTGAGAAGATAGTTGTTGATTTGCTAAAATCTGGTGTAATCAGACCTAGCTAATCTCCATTTTCTTCTCTAGTTTTGTTAGTCAGGAAGTTAGATAGGTCTTGAAGAATGTGTATCGATTATAGGGTCTTGAATGAGGCTACTATCAAAGATAAATATCCCATTTTAGTGGTGGATGAATTGTTAGATGAATTGCTTGGTTCTATTGTATTTTCCAAATTAGACCTAAGATTAGATTAACATCAAATTTGTATGAGAAGTGAAGGTGTACATAAAACAACTTTTAGAACACATGAGAGATATTATGAGTTCCTTTTCATGTCATTTGAACTCACTAATGCTCTCTCAACATTCCAAGCCCTTTTGAATGATATGTTCAAGCCATTCTTGAGATAGTTTCTTATAGTATTTTTTGATGATATTCTTGTATATGGCAAGGATTGGTAGTCTCATTTGTTACATTTGGCTACTGTTTTGGAGATTTTGGAAAGAAATCAATTATTTACAAAGAAATTGAAATTTCATTTTGCTTGCACTGAAATTGAGTACTTAGGACATTTGATTTCTAAAGATGGGGTGACAGCTGATCCTAAGAAGTTGAAGTCTATAATAAGCTGGCCAGTCCCTAAATTTGTCAAGTCTTTGAGGATTTTTTGGGACTGACAGGTTATTATAGGAAGTTTATTAGATGCTATGGTCAAATAGCAGCCCATTTGACAACATTATTGAAAAAGGATGCATTTCAGTGGTTTGTAGAAACAAAAAATGTATTTGAGCAGTTGAAACAGACTGTGACTAGCCCCCCACTTTTTTCCCTACCAGATTTTTCACAGAAGTTTGTTATTGAGTGTGATGCTTGTGGTGTTGGGGTGGGTGCAGTTTTGATGCAAAACCAAAATCCAATAGCTTTTCTTAGTTAAGCTCTTAAAGGGAAGAATTTACTGCTTTCAACTTATGAAAAAAAGTTATTTGCCTTAGTAATAGTTGTTAAAAAGTGAAGTCCCTACTTGCTTGGTAATGCATTTGTTATAAAGACAGATCATCATAACTTGAAATATCTGTTGGAACAAAAGGCTGGAACACCAGCTCAGTAGAAATATGTTTTGAAGTTGTTGGGATATGAGTTCTCCATTGAATATAAAAAAGGGGTAGAGAATAAAGTGATTGATGCATTGTCTAGAGTAGAGGTCTCAAATGATTCTGGCATGCTTTTTGCTATTTATTTTCTTACTCCAACTCGCTTGGAGGAACTTGAGCAAGCTTATGTTATTGATTAGATGGCACAATAGCAGCTCAGTTTATTACAAAGTGGCTTACCTTCCACTTCTTCCTTCACTTTTAAACATGGCCTTCTGTTTTAAGAAAGAAAGAATATATGTTCCAAATTGTCCTGAATTAAAAGTCAAGATTTTGAATTTTTCCATGTTAGTCCCACTGCAGGACACTTAGGCTTTCAGAAATCATTGCAACATGATAGGAGTGATTTTTATTGGCCAAGATTGAAGAAAGAAGTGAAGCAGTATATTAAGGAATGTAATACTTGTCAGAGGAATAAGGTGAAGAATGTACACCCCTGCAGGGTTATTACAGCCCTTACTTGTGCCCCCAAAATATTTGAATTGACTTGTCTATGGACTTTGTGGAAGGGTTGCCTATTTGAAAGGGCTACTCATGTATTATGGTGGTTGTAGATAGACTGTCAAAATACTCTCATTTCATGGCATCAAAGCAACCTTTTACAGCTACAAAGGTAGCCACTCTATTCTTTGACAATGTGTTCAAATTACATGGTATGCCTCAAACCAAAGTTTTTGATAGGGGCTCTAGTTTTACAAGTTCCATTTGGAAGGAACTCTTTAAGTTGCAAGGGGTTGCTCTTTCTTACTCATATGCTTATCACCCTCAAAGTAATTAATGGCCTGACTGAGGCTGTTAATAAGTGCTTGGAACATTTTTTTGAGAAGCTTTATAGGTGATAAACCAAGGCAAAGGTTTGAGTGACTGACATTGGCTGAGTGGGGTATAACACCACTTTTCATACCTCTAACAAGTTGACTCCTTATGAGGTAGTGTATGGCAAACTTCCAACAAAGTTGCAGTAGTACATCCCAGGATTGACTGCTAACCAAGCAGTGGATGACTTGTTGAAGTCGAGGGATTAAATTCCGTCTATTCTTAAACAGAACTTGTTAGCAGCCCAAGAGAGAATGAAAATCTAGTTTGATAAGGGCAGAACTGAGAGGGAACTTGCGGTGGGTGACTAGGTATATCTAAGGCTTCAGCCTTATAGATAACATTCCCTGGTTGTTAGGCATAATCTCAAGCTCTCTCCCAGATTTTTTGGGCCATTTCATATTACACATAGAATTGGACAAGTTGTTTATAGACTTGATCTTCCTCAGCACACCTTAATCTATCATGTATTTCATGTGTCCTATTTAAAAAGGAAATCAGGATAGAATGTTTCACATCTCTTTACATTACCTCCAGTTGATCTTCAAGGGGAGTTGTCACATGATCCTTAATCCATTTTACAACCCAGAAGTAAGAAGACCAATAATAGAGCTGTGGTGGAAGTTCTGGTGTAGTGGTAGGGAGCTGGAGTGGAGGATGCGACATGGAAATCCTATTGGCAGGTACGTGAGAGGTTTCCTCACCTTGTAAGCAAGGTGCTTTGAAGGGGAGGGGTGTGTCATAGGTTGAAAAGGAGCTGGAGTGGAGTTGTGTGGTAGGAGAAAGATGGAAGAGATGACAATTTTGTCAATTAAGGGTAGTATAATACGTAGCTGTTTCGGGGGATGTATTGTAAGAATTAATAGAATGTATAAGGGAAACGTTGTCGTTTGAATTAGTGATTGTTAAAAGGAACGGTATCATTTTGGGAACTGAAGTGTTATATTGTTGTAAACATACGAAATGTTGCCGTTTGATAATATCAGATATAAGAGCACTACAAGTTGGAATAGAGGCCAACTGTGTATTGAATTGCTCATTTCCCTCCAATGTTCTCTCTCTTCTCTCTCTCTCTAGTTCTTGTGTTCCTGGAGGGTGACCACCTTGAAACAGTCACAGTAGAAGAGGGCCCATTACAATTAGCGTAATATTGTGATGTTTGTTTAAAGTTCAACATATGCTTGCAATCGTTAGTGACGCTTTTAAAAACACCGAAAAACTATTAAATTCGATGATAATTCTTGTAAGTTGGCGGTGCTTACGAAAAGTCAGGAAAAAATAGCTAGCAGAGTTTATATAATGTGCCAAAAATGTATTAGTGGTGACGTTTAGATAAATACTGTTAGTTTATAAAATGCGTTGGCAATGTACTAATGGTGGCATTTAGATAAACGCCATTAATTTGTACCAAAATGCAGGTAATGGGTTTTTCACATTCTGGCATTTGCATAAACATTGGCAACGTACTAGTTGTAGCATTTTGATAAATGTCGTTAATTTACACAATGTGTTGGCAACATACTAGTGGTGGCATTTAGATAAATGCCGTTAATTTGTAGAAAAAGCCATTAATTGATTTTTCAAGTCCCTACATTTAAGCAAATGCTGGAATGTGTAATTTACAACCCTCCAATACCGGCATTTGGTTGCGGCGATAATTTAATACTGGCGTTTATTTTAAAGATTGTCGGTATTTAATTACCACCCAGGTGAATACCACAAGAGCAAAAGTGTTCACCGTCATCAGAAATAAAGTGTTCGTCTCTTCGGCGAGCACAATGAATGAGCATTAGCTCGGCACCACGATGAACATCGTGGAATGAAAAGCAGGAGTGCCTGCCCGTTGGAATATAAATAATATTACATGAATAAATCTACTCAGCCTTCTCTATTTTCTCTACACCGCACAAATCACGTGTTAGTTTTTTTTTTCTTCCTTTTTAATGTTCGTGAGCTCTCCCCTTCACTTTATTTAATTGATTTGTACTGTTTGAATAGTTGTACGATGATTATTAGGATTTTGCAAAATTTGAAGTATTATTTTTAGGGGTAAGTAATTCATTATTTATATAGCAACTCCAACATGCACTTCGATCTATTAATTTTAAGGGTAATCATAGACTTATAATTTTTTTACCACCACTTTATTATTCTAAGTGTATTTATTTTTTTGTTCTTTTAAGTATTTTTTTTAATATCTTTAATCATTAAGAAAAAATTTTAAAAATATACAATTTCACTAATAGTTACATTTTTTAACCATTAAGTAAAAGAAAAAGTTTTAAAAAATTAGAAAATTAAAAAGAATAGTAGAAGGGTAGTAAAATAGTGGTAAGACTATAATTATTCAATTTTTAATATTGATTAATATTAGAGTAATGTTACATACAGTCGTAGAGTGCGCAAGTGCCGTACAATCGTTTTAAAAAAGAGTGAGATTCATTATTAAAAAATTAATTTCTTTTCATATAAGTCTCATATTTTTTTACTTTTTTTCAAAATAATTATGTGGCACTTGCACCCTATAACTATTATTACTGTTAATATTATATTCTTTGGTATCCACTACCAATAAATTTATCGTATTCTTTGGTGCTGTCCAGCTATAGTGGGTGCTTTACATTACATGCAATTTTATATTTTTTTTGGTTTCCCAATATCTTTTGATGAAACTTGTATTGGAATTTAGAACCAAATGTGCCTCATGATCTAAAAGAAAAAAGAAAAAAGAATCATATTTTAAAATAATATTTCATTAATACTAATAACACGTACGCATAAACTCTAGGTCCTAATTAAACATCAATATATAACTGAATTAATTACGTACATATATAATTAATTACTAACTAGCTAGGAATTATGTTCAATTAATTAATTAATTAATGGTACTAATTACCAACAAGGCGCGGAAACAAATTATTTCTGGTTACATCGGCGATAGCTCGATATGCTGCTTCAGTGAGATGTACTGACTCAAAGAAAACATGTTTAGATGCGTCTGGGCATGTTGGGCCAACCTCATTGCATAATGGACCCACCTCCACAAGCCTTGTCCCGCAGCATGCTTCAAGTGTCACATCGAAACCTTCACAAACATCAACCGTACTAATTAGATTACACAAATCCTAATTCAAGAAACTCTCTGTGATGTGAAAAACGGAAAAAAAAACCTCACCATAGTTGTTTGGTTTCTGGATTATGTCCATGATGGGACTGTAAATATCGGCATATATGATCCTGGAACCTTGGAGTCTAGATTGCCAACTTGAGGTTAGGGTCTCGAGCTGTTGATTATAAGCCTGAGAGTCCACATTTTGCTTGTCGACACATGTATGTTGGAGAAAGTTTGTGCTTGGTAGGATGCTGCCTATTGTCACTTGGACAAGTATGCAGCCAATTGGTGGAAGACCAGCCACTGCAATCCTCCGTGCTCCTGTTTTATAAAGATTCTACATGCACAATACACCATTTCTTTTTTAGAAAAAAATTAGGATTTTTTTTTTTTTTTAGAAAAATCTTGCCATGGGAAGTGAAAAATTCAATTTTAATATCCAACCCTTTTAAGAAAAGTCAAATCATCTTAGAAAAACCTAGTAGTTTATGTAGGTTTATTGGATATGTAGAAAATGGAAGTAGGTACAGATTTTATTATTCTGAAAGATGATTGATAGAATGTAGGGATCCTCCTTATTACTCCTGTTGATCAGATAGAATTATTAAATGATTTAAAGAATTAACAGATTTCTATAGAGTCTAACAATGAAAATTCTGATATTATTCAAACACAGAATAATAAAAATAAAAGAAAGTAAGATGAAAATCAATTTTTAAGTATTGATGTTGGAGACAGTGGGAGTAAAAGATCTAGAAGACCATCAATATTATTTCAAGATCATTATGTACTGAATACTTTAGAATAATGAAGAACAAATAGAAGCGAAATTTGACAATATGGTGACACTTATGTGAGGGTATTTGTCCCACAAGTTGGTGATGAACAAGAGAATTGAGTGAATTGATTTATGCACTAATGTCTCCTATTTATAGGCCATCATGCACCGGTTGGCAAAGGGCACAACCATTGATAACCTAAAAAGTTGTGTCTCTTGACACTTCACTAGTCACACACAACCTTTTGACTAAATGTTAGTCAAAAGGTTGTGTCTCTTGACACTTCCTTAAATATCACCCCTCATGGGAATTATCACCATGTTAGAGGGTGTCATTTCAAGGGATATATTGTTCAATGATCACACCCCTTAGAATTACACTTAAAATTAAAATTGTAGTTTAGAACGACGTCGTACGTACCTCAATAAAACTGTACATGGTTTTGATCTGCATTTGGTGGTAACCTGGAAGTGCCCTGTAGGTATATCGTAATAGTTGAACAACATATTATTGCTTCCAATACTGACTAAAAACAAGGTGTTTTCGACAATCTTGCGAACCTCTTCTCGTCCGACAACACCCTCCATTTGTTGTAATGCTTCGTAAAAGTTATTCAACTGAGTTGGAAGATCCAAAGCTTGCGTTATAACTATTGTTTGCGGGTCTAAACCTGAATTGGCCGATGCAAAGCTAACGCAGAAAAGCAAGTCGGTGTCGGTCACTGATTGGTCCAAGTAAGTCGGCAAGAGTTCCTTGATGCCCAAGGAAGCAATCAGAAAGTCTGTCACTAATTTTCCATCGCAAAGCCTTCCAGTGGGGACTTGGCCGGGGAAGTTCATGCCATAAGGCGGGTGATCACTGTGAAATAACGTTTTTATGTAGTTGTTATTGTCGCCTGGATCAATGGTTGAATCCCCAAAGACGAAGATCGCTAAAACATTAGCATTTTGAGATGCTGTGAATTGAGTTAGCAAAGAAAATAAAGAAGCAATCACGAAGATTGTAAAGAAGATGGTGTTCCAAAGCGACATGGTGATTCTCGACAGGCAATACTACTAGGATCAGAATTTGGTAGATTGTGTAGGTGATGAAAAAAAGAAAGCTAACGGATGTACTTAATACACTAATCCGTTTCCTATTAGACATTATTCTAGTTTGAATAAAAAAAACTCTTTTGGATTACTATACGTACCGAGTCCTATTCCAAATCCAAAAGAGTTTTTGGATTTTGTGTGGATGGGCTGAATCTTTGGATTACTATACACTAATTCGTTTCCTATTACAGTAGTACGGCAATTGAAATATATAACTTAATACAAATTAGTTTCCGCAATTTTTTACTTTTTATTTAAAAAATAGAAGAAGAGAGGATAAGACCCATAGTTTCATTGATGACTTTCGGCAATTGAAGTATGCTACATTGCTATTCAATCTAAAAATGAATCGGAGTGAATCTTAAATCGAGATTTGGATTGGGAAAGAAAAAACCCCACCAGTCCTCAAATATTCTTGAAAGTCATTGATAAAGAGATAGAGGGTGCACTCTTTTCTCGCTTTTCGTTTTATCATGTCTTATCATCTCGTCTCGTCTCGTCTTATCTCAAAATTTTGAAAACACATCCTATATCATCTCGTCTTATCTCAAAATTTAATTTCCTAAAATTACTAAAACACAAATACTTTATAATTTCGAAATCTAAATATTACATAATTCCAAAATAAAAATAACATTAAAAATTTATACAAATACAACGTTCACTCTTTTGTCTGTATGTCCAACAGTCCAACCCACTCCATACTTTCCAAAAGCAAAAGCATACCCATTCATTCTTTTGCAAGAAGTGATTTTCAAGGACACCAAACTGAAGATCTTCAAATGCTACTCAAGCAAAATTAGGATCGATGTGCATTCCTCGTAGCAAGATTCACTCACAATAGATGTTTCAAAGCAATATGACCCATGAATTGCTCCAACATCTACCTTCACAAATGGCTAATTATGCGACCTGACTCATTATTTGGTATAATTTTTATTAATATTTTGTTGTTGTATCTACTATTTGGGGTGATTATTGAGACTCCCACCCATCCTTATTTATTTTTCTTTTACTAATGAAATTATTTTGATAACAGTAACAAAAAACCTTATAGATGCCTACAAGCATGCAATGCTGTACAAAAGAGATGCTTACAAGCATGCAATGCTGTACAAAAGAGAGAAAGAAATCTGCTAATTAATACATGTTTATGATACAATAATGTACACAACAGGTACACCCATTTTGTTACATGGGGGTGAAGGCGGTAAAGAGAGAGTCTTTCCGCAGTAGAAGTGCTCCAACCATTAGGTACCCTTCTCCTTCCTCTTTTTGTAGTCTCGAAGCACTCTCTCCCTCTCTAAAGGAGTTGCAGAAAGCAACCACTTGCTAAATTCAAGGTCTCCCATACCCATGAACTCAGCAACAAGGCTGAATTGCCTCCTCTTCTGGTCATTGATTGACGAAACATTCTCTTTCCCAATAACATCTGGTTTGCTTCTCCTTGTCAGAAGGACGCATGGCTGGCTCAGTCTATCATCCTGAGGAATGCTATTATTTATCTTTCCTTGAATCCCTGCTCTGACGTTCACGATATCTTCATTACGATGAGCATATACAATGCCTACAGAAAAAAAAGACAAACAGTTCATTTAATGGCTAAGTGGAATAATTCAGTACTATGCCCAAAACAAAAGACAATTCAAAGGGGAAAAAATTTATCAGCCCCAACCACACAAAATCCTTATTAATACCAAATCTATAGGTCAATGTTCATGTGTTCTATAACTCTCTACAAGCTCCAAATCCCATCAAATCTAAGACTAACCTAATCTGAAATCCACCCCCACTTACAGCAAGGTCCATCTAAAAGACCAAGATCTTCATTTAACTCTGAGGCCAGCAATCCTATTTGTGCAACACAAGGTCTCTTTGACCTTCCGCTTCTCGTCAAAGCACCTTTATCCTAGGAAAAACAATAGCTCAGTTGACAATGCAAATACAGGCCTTCCTGCACAACTACTACAGCAGTTCTCATCAACGAGTGCAATATGTATGTGTTTC
>QEOT01005883.1:0-25494 GCA_003123785.1 Pterocarya stenoptera
TGAACATGCATTTACAGATGGACTAGAAAAGCATACAGGGTGTAACATGAAAGAGTAGAAAGACACAAGTAAAGAATGAATGCCATCATTTCTCATAACATAACATACATGGGTACATGTATACATACATATAAACTATTTATCTCCTGAAGAGGGTCAACGACAGATACAAAAGGCCAAGGCATTCCTACTTGGCCTGATACAAGCCTCATACCTAATTGCGACATGTGGCATGTTTTGGTTAGTCCCTACCAAGCCATTTGGATAATAAGTAATGCTGGATACAAGTTCTAAATATAACAGCCTTTTATTTTTATTTTTTTATAAAAGATTTGTGCGAGGTCCGTACATTTGGAACTATCCGGATAATTGGTGCTCAAATGTGGACTTAAAGAAACAAAACAAAAACGTCGCTCTGGCAAGTAGTTCATCTTTTTACACCTTGATTCTAGAAAAGGTATAATTGGGGACACAAGGAGAAAGGAACGAAAGTTTTTTGTTTAGCAAATCACTGAAAAAGGGGCAGGTTCATGGACATTGATCATGCATAACGATATGGTCGGTCGGGAAAAAGAAGATGTATGAATAGTCAAAGCGGAGATGTGAAACCAAAGGGTATATCGGTATTTTGAAGTACAAACAGACAAATAAACTAGACTCGACCAAAATTCCAACCATCCACATCATCAACCAGAATGCGTTTATACTATTATACTGCTTTCCAGTTTTTGAAAAGTCAAGCATGCTGTCCATGCCACGTCATCTCTGTAGAGGCTTAAACCAACTTGCTCTTCTAGATATCGATAGCCAATATTGCTCATCAAGTTTGTTATTTGTGTTATATATTAGTTATTATTTATTTTTATATTTTATATTTATAATTTTTTTATAAAATATAGAGATATTTTATAAAATGTATAGTGTAAAATGAGGAATAGTGACCAATAAACAAAATTAAAAATAAAAAAATTAGGTTGCCCAAATTAATAACCTGTGTACGTCAAAAGATACATGTAGTGACCTAAGATAGGTTACGTTGACATGGGTACGTCATAGTACTAGAAAAGTCACCAAGATTTATCATTTTGTTATAGAAAATACAGAACAAATAAGGGACCCAACTGGACTGACCAGGGCAGCTGGCTGGTCAGTTGTCATTGAATTAGGACACGCACATTGGCTTGATTGTGAAGGAATTAGGAGTTAATTTGTTCAACGTTCCTGTAACATCAATTTAATATAAAACTACCACCTTTGTGGTTACTCTTTCTCTAACCAGCTCATGTATTTTTGTTTGTGCTGTCAGAACTATATATATGTTTTCATTAGACTTAGCTCGGTCAGTAGACTTTTTGAAGTAAATAATTATTCTTATAGGCCATTCTAATTACACAGTACTTTCTTTCTTTCATCCCACTTAATATTGTACTTTCTTTCATTCTTTTTTTCTTTTAATATTATGGACCGACGTGGCACTCACAAACCGTGAGGTTGCGACTGAATTAAGAGCAAAGTTTAAAATACCATACCGTACCAGTTGGTATGGTCGAAATTTTTCGTACCGACCATCGGACCGTACAGAAATGTTCTCGTTTTGTACTGGCCGATATTTCGGCCTTTTATTTATTTATTTTTTTTTTTCAAACTATAAGTTTATTTTTTGACTCCCAATTTAGACTAGACTATTTATAATTTATATATCTATACATTTATATATGAATTATTCATATGTAGACTATTATTTTAAAATATAATTTATATATATACATTTATATATATAATTTATTCACATATCGACTATCTCAAAATGGTACACGAAACGATATTGATATTGAAATATTTCGTTCCAATGCCTTGACCAGTACGACATCGTATTCAAAACATTAATTAAGAGCCGGTGATATATAGCAATAACAGTATTGATTGGAGAAGATTCTTCCTTCCACCCCCCAACTAGCAGATGCTTACGAGTTACATCATTATTATACTAACCAATCTATTATGAACTGTCTTTTTACATTTTCTTTTAGATTAATTTTTTTTAAGCGAGAGAAATTGATATAAAATAGATCATGCATACAACATTAAATAAGCAATAAATATTATATGACCCACTTAATACGGCTCTCTCTCTCCCATTTAAAACCCTCAAGTTTATATAAGAATTTGAGAGAATGTTTTTTCTTTTTCCTTTTTTTTTACCATGTAATGAATTATCTCACTTCATGATCAACATATTGAGTTCCAATTGATAAACCTCGATCAAGATCTTTTTTATTATTATTTGGTAGATATTATAACGTGTAGAATCTCATGAATCTTCATGATCGAGTAACAATGATCACTTTCTTCATATAATAAAAGAGAAATGATTCATACAATATTAAATTATGCAAATCCGCACAGTCCATTTAAAAAAATAGGAAAAATTTGGAATCTATGTAAAAAACTAACTTTTTCACCATGGATCCTGCTTTTTTTCAAATGGAGTGTACAGGACTGACATATATTTATATATATATATAGACATATATACTAATTGGGAATCAAGACTAATTATAATTGTCGATAAATTGATCTCCCAATTAAGACTCAATTAAAGATAAACCCCAGTGAACTGTATGGGGTTTTACACTCTTTTAAAGCATAATACAACAATTATTCACAGATCCATTGATTTACTATATACATGCACATCTGCATCGTCATAACAGTCCCTAACTAGAAAGAACACAGAACTATCAAGACTTGAATCAAACATGCACCAACCCCCATCCTAGTAGAAAAATAAAAACACTACAGGGGAGGAGAAATCAAACAAACAAGAAATTTACAGAAAATACAAATCCAAACTTGTATTCTTTTTGTATATATGTGAACCTAATTGGGAGCTAGTAATTGGCTAGAGCTGGATACTTTTGAACTCTCTAGCTGCCATGCAAACCAGCGTCTCTTGCATACATCAACTCCTCCCTGCGTTGCCTATAGTTCTTGGCTATGAATTCCTCAATTCTCCTCTCCAGATCATGATCCTTATCTTGCTCATCTTCGCTGTCAAAGCCATCATCACCGCCATCATCATCATTGTCTTCTTCATACCCATCATAACCATGATTATATTCATGGTCGACGTCGCTATCTTCGTTGTAATATTCTTCTTCCCATGTCGTTTCATCTTTTGTTGCTTCGTCTCCTTCATATACTAAATGGGGGAAAGAAAGTAATAACCAGTTACCGGTATCTTCTGTTGATACATGCTTAAGATTCCCGCGAAAGATTGTGCTAATGATGACGTTAAAGATGAAGAACACAGCCACCCGAGTAGACCTTTTCACAACGATAAACTCGTATGTAGAAAGAAAAATGTTATGCTGTTTGGAAACTGAGAGTGATAAAGATAAGAAGATCAAGAGGATCAGAAGGAACAAAAGACACAAAAGAAGTACAGTCAAGGAAGCTATCTTCATGCCCTTCAATACCCCAAGTTGGTTTCTGTTGATTCTCATTAATGTAAAGGAAACCTGTCTTTTCAGTTTATATATAAAGTCAGTTGGGGAGTTTTTTCATTAAAAAAAAAAAAAAAAAAAATTAGAGGGAAAGTTTCCCAGAAACTTACTAAAAGGCTTCTGAAAAGTGAGAAGTATTATTTAATTGTGTAAAGCTATAAAGTCGTCAAAAACATTATTGACAGACCAATAATAATAATCCTTCTTTTTTCTCATAACAAGTAGCCGTATACGTGTAGATTTTATCGCCGACTTATAGATTGTCTAGTGCACAAGGATACCTTCGTTGTAGAGTAGGATGAAATTTCCCAGCATTCTCTTCTCTATCAAACAGAAAATGACGCTGATAAAAGAACAATAAAAGAATATGCCAGAGAAATACAAAATATATATATTTTTTTTCCCTTTCGCAGCTGGAGGGTGCTTGGTGACGCATAAAATATACGGTATAGAGTTTGTGACACGAAAGACAATCAAGATAAGAAAGTCAAAAAGAATGATTTGAACTAAAAGATATGATTATTTAATGAATATTAAACTTGTTGTCCAAGTTGTTCCGGGAAACCGAACTCGAAACCAGAGTTGTCGGCAATTGGCACAACCATATAATGGCCATTTTGCAGAGGGGCATGGCGCAGCATGAAACTTGTGGTTATTTGCGCTACAGCCTATGAGCAGCAGATATTTGATCATTTTTATATATAATGGATTGGTGATCTAGGGTTTCTAGTTGAAAGTGTAACAATAATAAATACTGATATATTCTAATGACAAAACTTACTGAAGTTGAATTGTAATTATTTTGGGCGAGAATTTGGTTCAAAATTGGATAAGAATTTGAAGGATCAAGGCCTTCAATAGGCTCCCGTGAGAGACAAGTGCAGGTTACTAAGGCCTGCATAGAGATCACGTTACAGGTCTCATGAGATGTTCAATCAACTGAGGCCATATCTGTACGTAGGTTCCTGAATCTTGTCTTATTTCTGAATTTGAGCCTTTACCTTCATAAGGTTAATGATCCACGATTTTTTGAGGGCCTTGGACATTGATTCAGAAAACAGTGACAATTTTAATTTCTGTATGAATTGCTAAGTTCAAGAAGTAGAAAAACTGTGTCTGACAAATCTACAGGCAAACCAGTTGCAATTGAATCCAAAGATCTTACTCATAGCACCTGCAGAAACCCTCATAATTAGCCTAGAAATCAGATATCCTACCTGATCAGAAACGTATCAACCTAGTTGGAAGTTCAGAAACGGTTACCCTACTTCCTCCTATTACAACAATCAATAACTTTCAAAGACAGATCTAGATATTTGAAGCAAGACTCGTTGATGCATTGTAAAAGATCAAGAGCAGGAAACAATATAGTCAGCAATTGACTTCCAGAATAATCCTTGATTGCAGCTAATCACGTTAATTTCCAGGTAAGGATATATTGATATCAGTTGCAGAGTTTCTAGATTCCTGCATAGTGTGCATGATAGGCCAGCTGTCTCGTCGGAAGGAAGAAGAAGCAAGGTTTGGTATTGGGGTGCTAGAATTTTGCTGTCCATTTCCTCCCAGGCCCTCCTCGTTTTCAGCATTGAAATCAGGCACCATAGCCGCTATGGTGGTAGCTGGAGTAACAATAGCAGGGATGTTCTCATTCTTCAGCTTCTTTGGTTTCTGCTCATGCTGGTTGCTTGGTAGAAAACTACCTACCACGACCTGATGTGCTCCGATAGAAAGACTAGGTAAGTATTCCAAGCCACGAATCATTTCAAGCTATGCATGTAACTAGTGTTTTAGGTAAGTATTCCAAGCCATGAATCATTACAAGTTACACATGTAACTAGTCATCATCCAATCAAAAACTAGAGCTTCTGTTTCGTTCAGGCATGTTGACCGTATCCACAATGATTACTTGTGCATGCACTCAAACATGCCTTCTTCAGTCATTGCCATTCAGGTTTGGGTTGAAGCATGTTAAACTAAAGCCCCTTGAATTCTTTCCCATCATCTTAAGCAAGCCCAATGCTACAATCTTCCTCAATATCCTAAATCAGTCATTTTCTCTAGATGTTATGCCAAGATTGATGGATAATGAAGGCAAGTGGACAATCAAATAAAAGATCCAGATAATGCACTTGCTCTCAATAAAGGGCTGGCATGAAGTACAGATTAATTATCCCCTGAAAAAAATATGAAGAGAACTTCAGAAAAGTCTTACCTGCACTGGACTAGCAGCTACCAGAAGTCCAGCTACTCCTCCCCCGACAACACGACCATCAGGGCTTGCCAACGAGACACTCATCCCACCTGACCTGCTCCTTGTTCCTTGAGTCTCTGTAGGAATAAAAGATCCAGACAAGGAAAGTATCTCAAAACGTCCCTACAACAAGAACAGGAAGATATCTTAGATACATGGAAGAGAAAGGGCCTGTTTGGATACTTTGAATATCTCAGTATATCCATGAATAGTAGTAAAATAATTTGAGTTTAGATGTTTTATTAGATTTTGGAAAAGGATAGAAAAAAAATATTATAAAGTAAAAGTGTTTAAATATAATTTTTTAATATTATATTTGTTTTGAAAATTGAAAAAGTGGTATTTTTTTTTTTTTTTTTTGTATTTTGTTTGGGAGTTTGGAAAAGTTATAATGAAGCCAAGAAGATTTCTTCTTTCTTTATTTTGCTTTTCCAATCATATATATTTGCCCTAGTAATCATAACTATAAGAAAAATTCTTCTCATCAGCCACTATTCACTCCCACACCCCACGCCTATAAAAAAAACTATAGGTGTGGGGTGTGGAAGTGAATAGTGGCTGATGCATAGCATTCTTCTAACCATAAACTACTAGAAAAATTGATTTAATCTGCTTCTACAGTTTTTTCTTCTTTTTTTTTTTTTTAATTTCTAACATCTGCTTCTGCTGTTTACTGTGAACTAAGCTCAACCAAAACTTGTGTTGACGTATATATGTCCCCAACCTCTTTCTGCTTCAATTTGTTAATACTCCCATCAATTCTACACGCCTGATACAAACTCCTTGGGCTCTTCTACATAAATATAGAGAGAACATATAAACCCTAAGATAACATCGGTGTACAAGATGATGGTTGGCACCTCTCTCTTCAAGAAGGTCAAGGAAGATGCAGGATGAAAGGTGGTTGTAAAGTGTCCGTAGTCATATTAAGCGGTTCCATTGTGTGCAAGCCTCGCATAATAAAACTAATTAATGGGAGTATAATCAGTTTCTTTATGTGAGGCCTTATTTCATAAGATTGTGTTTTCAACTCTGATAAAGTTTCAATACATGTACATAACAAACTAAAGGATATTTACATTGAAAAGCAAAGAGCTTGGACCAGCTTGGCTGTAAGCATGATGTGGAGAGAGAAAATCCGTGCTAGCATATTGGTTATATGATAACAGATTAAAGAGGTAGTTTTGCACCCCTCTTGCTCCCACCTTACGGGCTTGAACAAAAATTATCACTTGCATCAAAATTATGCCTTAAGGTTGAACATTCGTTTCCAGAGGTTCCAAAAAGTCATACGAGTGTAACATGAAGAATTGACAGGAAAGAGTATAGCCATTCAACTATTTAGAATTAACTCTAAAAGAGATGAAAATAATATGTATGAATTTCCAGATAAAGTTTTTCTTTGCATAAGTTTAAAAATGGAACGATTAAGTGCCACACCTCATATGTTAAAGTACCCCCAGAAGAATCAGGCTGTCGAAGTGTAACATTTGAAATTACTCCATTAGCAGATAAGATGCAAATAGCTCGAGGTCCTTGTTGAGAAAATGATATAACCTTCATTGTAATGTCCTGTTAACACAAAAGAAAGCCCAAGAAAAGTGAAGGTAAAAATCCAATATAAGAGTCTTCAATAATTCTTGGAGATATGAAGCAATAGCCAGCAATTAGGAATTTTGAGGGAAATTTGAAAATTAGTGTTGCACTTTGGCCAGTACATTATGATGAAAGCAGTATAGTGAACAAAANAAAAAAAAGAAAAAACAAACAAAAAACAAAAAGAAACATTAATTAGAATAATAAACGGAAGAAAGTGCTGTAGTTAAATTTGTTTTTATTAAAGCTATCGCATCTACGTGATAGACAAAGCTAGTTTTGGAGGAACTTTTAAAGGAGAGACTACTTGAATTTCAAGAATAAGGACAAAAAATGCTAAGACTGATCATCAATTTATGTAACAGATTTGGGATCTTTATAAATGTATTAACAGATTTGGAATCTATAAGGTATTAAGAGAAATACTTGGCATAAGCTACTTGGGAGACTAACAGCTCTAAATCCTGCCGGCTTTTTCTCATTGGTACTTCACTTTGACTTCCTTAAGTTACTATAAAAGCTTAATTATAATTAATACAATGCATAATCTCAGAATGGGGACTTTAGATCGCAATCAATCTTAGGAATGTATAGAAACGAATGTTCCAAAAAGGATGAAAACAATAGTAAATTTAATTGAGATTCTCCTGTCCTAGAGGAAAAGGACCATCGAAAATGCATGGCGCACTTATTCCCAAATAGTAAAAAGAACAAAAACGAAACATTATATATAAAAAAAATGCTTAAAGAACATTGTGTAGTCACACGTTCCACTGTAAACTAAGAAAAGTTAACAATCCCCCATAGTATAAAAAAACTTTCTTCAATTTTGATTAGTTGCATGACTCTCGTGCATTCCAAAGATGTTGGCATACATTTAAACAATGATGAATCAAAAACAAAAACTACATTTAGTAAATGAAAGCTCAGTTTTTTTTTTCTCACTGATTAAACATACCTCGCCAGCATTGACAGTGATGATATGGGGCAGGAAACTTGTACCAATAGAACTTGCATTCAACTCTCCTACAAAACAAAATGATTGAATTATATATTTATGTTAGTTTATACATATGAAAAAATTGGGGCGAAATAAAGCAAGGTCTCAACATTCTCTGATATCTTAATCAACTTCCCTACAAAATCTAACTGTATACAGAAAAAAATGGCCTCATCATGCAAAACAATGCCCAAGGTTCAATAATTATCAACACCCTTTTTTAGAAGAATTATTAACCAATAAGAAAATTCTTCCTTTTTTTTTTTTGGGAAGGAAAGGAAAGGGGGGAAGTTTAATGAAGTTGATTGTGTAGTAAATAAGGAACAAACTTGGATCATAACTTCCCAAGGACAGGTAGTGCCTCTTCTATGCATTTTCAGATAATAGTTCTAAGAAAATACGTTCTCATACTAAAACCGATTGAGTTTACTAGTTTAAAATGCATCTACAATAGTATTATATTCCTTTAAGCCATGCTGAAACGCAACAGACCCTTTGATAAACTTTGTTAAAACCCCATAAGTTGACAGTTTCCAAGTGAATTGGAACTTCATTATCTGAGGAGGTAACAGCATATTTCTGCCATTTTCCAAGTCAAACCAGGGCATATTGTTATATCCCAAGAAAAAATGCAATAACGAATCTTAGCCTCAAGGAATATTCCCTCACCCTTACAGCAACCCAAAAAAGCCCACCTTTTTATTCCAGAAATATACTTCCAGATTTCAACAAGAGCATCTCTAAGGTCCCACATAAAGCTTTGCCGACTATAATCAAAGGATGATTTCATGTAAGGAATGTTACAAAGGAAAACTTGGAATTCTTCTAAATATTCAAGAGAATAGTTCCAAACTTCAGTGGGGAGACTCAAATCCTACTCTAAACAGAAGTTCTACCAGCAAAATCAGAAACAAAGCATAAAACACATCAAAAGCCAAGCAAAAACCGGCAGCTTTTCACATGAATAAGATCTTAGTGACAACCATTTTGCCATTATAGTAAAGCAGCACTTTCAGATCTATAACAACACGCCACAAGTTGAATAAGAAAGATGGCTATAAAAGGACCCATTACCAAAATTTTCCATTCCCATTTTTTTATGCTGTTTATACTCCAAACCACTAGGCCGCATTTTCCCACGCTTCGTGGCCGAGAAGCTGCCTCCAGGTGGCGCCGAAGATGAAATTGGCATTGGTGATAATGCCGCAGTGACCGACCCATCCGGTCCATACTTTCTTGGTCTACCTCGCTTCTTCTTTCCCGTTGTTCCGGCCAATCCCACGCCAACAGGTGAATCTGCAGCCACTGCTGGTGAACCGGCAGCCGGATTCTGACCCAGGTTTTCGGTCCTCGGCGCTACATGATAAGCCGATGGAGCTTCTGCTCCTATCACAGTAACTCCGGTGCTCATGCCGTCTCTTGCTTCCATTCATAAACCAACAGTTTCATAAAACCACCACTGGCGTTAACGAGTTTGATATTCTACAAGTCAGACACTCACACGAGCATCTGCAACAAAGGAATCCATCAAGAATCAGATAATCCTGGATAAACATAACTGCGCTTTCAAATTAAAACCCTTTGTCCCTCTGTTCGGAAAATGCTCACGAAATATCCTCTCAACAAGTTGTTCAGCCTTCCAAGACCTAAACCAGCAGCTCAAACCAGAAATCGAACAAGTAAAGAGATGAAAGAAGAAAAGAACGATGTCAAAAGCCAGAGGTTCATTAAAAGTAAGTGGGAATAACTTCAAGCTTATCACTTTCCTCGAGGCTTAAAAATAATTAAATTAAAAAAACAAAATTACACCTGAGACTGTTAAACAAAACCCAGAAAGAAAATAAAAATGCACTCAATTTTTTTTTCCTTCTGGAAACCTAAAGTTGCAACCCAAACCAGGATGGGAAAAAAATATCAGAAACTAAAAAACAGAAAAGGCATACAAACTATCATTTTCAAAAATCTTCAAAGATCAGAACTTCAACAATAATACATGGGAGCGAGATAAGAACCCATAGGAAACAAAATCTATCATTATATTTTTTGAAAATAGAAAACTGCTTCTAGCCAGAAATCAACAGCACGAAGAAAAAAACCTCGTCCTACCCAAAAATAAATAATAAATAAATAAAAATTGGCGAACAAAATCAAATCTTTAGCCCCAAATTATTTTAAACTATATACATAGAAGTTCGAACTTAAAACTACAGAATACAAAGATCATGACCTCTGACTGTAACTCCCACGCTCCAAATAATCCTTTCAACACTACAACTTAGACTGTTCTGTGTCAGACCCTTTTCACATTTGAGCTCAGATAGTGCCCTTGAACACCCAAAAAAAAGTTCAAGAAAAATCACAATAACATAGAGAGAAAAAAAAATATAAGTGTTTGTTTACTGAGAAAATGAAACTGGCCGCCTCTGAAATTCAGGCGTCGAAAAAAACGGCAGGGCGGTATTCTACAGGTTGTCTGAAAGCAGAGGTAATTTAAGCCAGAAAATAATAAAGTGAAAATAATTAACCGAGAAATGAGACCAAAAAGAGACCAAAAAAAAAACTGCTATTTTATTCTGAGAATAAAAAAACAACAAAAAAGTAGTAATTGCTGAACCCGATAAAATGAAATATAGTTAAGGAAATTTTGGCGTCCGTGAGGGAAATGTAGTTTAAAAATAGGCAAAATGTCTAGTATGGTAAATTCGTGAAAAAAATATGATAGATAAAAGGAAAAAGAGTAAATTGCTTTTCTTTTTCAAAATTGGTATGTTTTGCTTTTATTTTTAATTTTTTTAATTTCTTAAAGCTGCAAAGGTTGTGTTGGGGGGGCCAAACTCTTTTGTTTGCCGCTGACCTGATTTTTGTCTCTTTTTTTATTGCAAATTTAGAGATTATATTTTAAATGCTATGCCCTCGAAGACGACAAGAATTACGAAACACGACACTTGAAAGGTCGAGAGCTGAACTGCTTTTTCTTTTTTGAGAAAACCCGTCGAGAATTTGAACTTTGAAGAGTGAGATAGAGAGGACGTAATTTTTCAAAACTCTTATCAATTTTATTTATTTTCAAATTAAATATCTTTGCATCAAAATAACTTTGATTATGGTAACGTCTTTCTCTCAGTTTTTATGATTTTTAAAATAAAACTTATTTTGTAATGAGTTATATTACATACAATTATTTTTATATATTTTTTGTATATTTTATTGATGTGATTAATTAAAATAATTTTTCTATATTAAAAAAATAAAATTGCCAATCTTATTAACAGAATAGAATGTAGAAAAAATATATATAAATGATTTTACATAAAATTTTTATTTTGTGATAACTTTTTTTAATTTTTAATTAAATCATACGGCAGGAATGACCCAACGAATAGCACTTCTGGAGATGGAATTATTTTCCCGTTGAGCCATTGTATTCGGCACAAATAATAAATGGGAACGTGCCGTGCGTGTAACTCTGGTCAAGTGGTGCACAAACCAATACACCTTTTCCAGACTCTCCGGTATTCAAGGTTTCTTTTTCTTTTCTTTGTTTTCTTTTCTTTTCTTTTTTTTATTTTTTTTATTTTTTTGGCTTTTTACTGCATAAAATCATATTGGCAGGTGAGATAAGGCTAGGCTCCTCCGCGTGTAAAGCCACGTGGTCGTAACGATACTGGGTAGGTGAGCCGTTCGACCGGCGGAGTTAAGTTGTGTTTGAATGTTAAACTGAATTGAATTAAGTTGAGATGATAAAATTTTATTAAAATATTATTTTTTGGTATTATTATTATTTTAAAATTTTAAAAAATTAAATTATTTATTATATTTTATATTAAAATTTAAAAAATTATAATGATGAATTAAAATAAATTGCATTGAATTGAGGATCCAAACGAAACCTAAATATACTTGTCCGAGGTTGCCTCTCTCCCTGACCCATGACTCCAATTAGGATGGTACAAAAAATCGAAAAACCAATTTAGGTCGACTCAAATCGGTTGCTAGAGCTTAAAATAGGTGCAAAATCGATCGTGTGCGGTAGAAAATAGTAAAAATTGAGATCGACCAGTTCGATATCGATTCAAATTTAGTTCAAACCGTTAAATATGCTGATTAAAGAAATTATATTTTTTTTTATCTATCCTATACTCAAAATAATGCCATTCTACTTAATTTGTTTTTAAGCATGTAATTATATTTTAAATACAACTAAAATGATATTGTTTGGTATTAAACCAAACGACATCATTTTAAAATTAGATTGTCTTCTTTTTCACATTTTTTTTTCCGATCTCAATTCTCATCATCTCTCTCCTCTGCAACACTCTTTCTCTACTCTCTTAGACTAAATTTGCTGATAAACCAACCATGAACTGCTAGTGTTTCTTCTCCCATAGATCGGTTTTGGGCCATTTTTTCCTCCAAAAATGAAGCATCAGTCAGCCTCAAATTTGTCCAAAAATCGCGCCAAATGAGTCAGTTTTCACCATTAACTCCAATATCACCGATATGGGCCGCACATGCCATCATTTCACTTAAAAAATATAAACACATGTGACTTTTTATAATATTTTAAGTAATAATATTTTAAAATTAGAGATACTTTTATATAAAATATCTTATAAAACTAATATTATTTTATAAAAATATCTTTATTTTACAACGTGTATTATAAAATAAAAAATTTACTTGTCGTCTTCACATCATACGCTACACATTTTTTTAATTTTTTTATTTTTTTCTCTTATTAAATAGGTAGTATATAGATAATAAGTATAATAAATCAATTAGTTCATAAATAATAAAACAAAAAATAATTTAAAAATTAAAATGAATTAAGATAAATGTGGTGTATGCTGTATGGAGATGATGAATAACAAAACTCTTATAAAATATATTATAAAATATGTTATATGGATATCATTACTTATTCTTATTTGAAAACCTCCTTGCTCGAAATCTCAATTGTATCATTATGCAATATTTTTACACAAATATGTATTAAAATTAAATTAGATAAAGAAAATGAAAGTTGGGAGCTATATTACTCATCAAAATCAAGGTGAGAACTATCAAATGTTTGATTCATCAAGTGAATTAATTGGTTCTGGCTTCAAAATACGATCATAAGAAGACATTAACATCGTTGATTCTAATACTTTTCGTAGAATAACTCTACTCTCACTATCTTCACGTTATCATTTGGAAAAGACAAACATGTTGAGAGCTAAAGATGAAAATATTCAATCTTTGGCGACATACGAAGAACAATCGCCAATGTATTTAGGCGTCACGAGCCGTTGAGAATAGAGTGGAGTGGATCATATTTTAAAGATCTAAGGGCAGAAAATCTGCTCATGCCGCATGTGTCTTAGTTGGACTTACAGATAGAACAACAATGCCTGTATTGCTATCGTGAATATATAGAAGACGCTTTTGTGAGAAGCCCTGCGGCTTTCTTCTTTGAGGAGGACCTTGCTCTATCTCAACTGACCTCACATCCCTTCAGATAAATACCATAAGAATTTCTGAAAATAAATTGGAAAAAATAAAGACGCTAAGGATTTCCATTAAAATTATAAAGAGCAAGGCAGAATACGTAATGCAAAAGCCCCGAAGTAGCGAACCAGGACACCCTAGACGAGTACACTTAAAAACAGCTTTTTCTATGGCAGACAATCCAGAAATGTTCTTGGAGAAGTGCACCCTTTCTATATGTTCGTTATCAAACAGTTGTATGTAGGACTGTTGACACGTACAACTTATCTCCACTTCAAGTTTTCCAACTCAACAAAGCAAAATAAACTAAAAAGAACAGAACAAATGTTTTGATTTTGGAAAAGTTTAATTTCTGAAAATATCAAAAATTCAAACTGGAAAAAAAATAAAAAATAAATCAAGTACCGGGTTTAAAACCCGATATTGGACTAGGGTACCCGAAATCTATTTTCTCGGATTCCGAACTGAGCTGAAAATTTTGACTCTAATGAACAATCCTATATGGCAATATGTGAGAGCATCGGCAATGGTTTATGTATCTTCATATATAAAATCATATATTTTCAAGATTAATTTTACATATAAAGAAAAACTCACATATTGAATTATGTATCTTTGAACTAAATAATAATAAATTTTTATTATTTTTAGAGATAAAGACCCAAAAATTTGCATATCTGGAGAATTTGTATATCTTCTAGAGCGGCACGGTCGATTTCTTTTCCACTTTTTTTTTATTATTAAAATAAAATTGACCATTTTCTACCATGCCAAATAGGTTTGAAAAAAAATCTTACATAAATCATTGTAAAATAGTAAAATACTAAAGAAAGCACCATAGACCATTAAATCAATCCCATAAGCTCAATGACGAATGGCTTGCAGAGCTTGATGACAAATGCCAAATGGTTTGCAGAGCTCGATGGCTTGTCGTTGATGAGCAACCATCAAAGAAAAACCTTATAAATTTTGAGGCTGGTGTCAGGATGTGAGATTTTTTGAATTCTTTTATGGTGTAGAGAGAGAGAGCAAGGAGAAAGTAATTTCAAATGTGACAGAGTTTTTGTTGCTGGAGAGAGAGAGTGAGAGATAAAAAGTAATATGCAAATTTGAAGAAACAATGTTCATAACTATGCAAAAATTAAAAAATGCATAATTCAATGCAGATCATTTTGGAGAGCTATTATGCAAATATGAAGATGAATATAAAAATGCATAAGCCACTGCAAATGCTCTGACACGACCTATGAATCCAACACAAATACGACACGAAATTAACAGGTTTGAGTTTGGTGTTAATGGGTTCAGGTCAAAACAGGTTGACTCGTTAAGACACAACTTATAAACGGGTCAACCTGCTTAACACGAAATCAATTTGTTTTGACCCGTTTAGAATTTATTTCAAAATTAAAATTTTATTATTATTAAGTTATACTATTGGTATTTTTTAATATGCCTATTTTTGAATTTTTTTTATTGTTAAGATTGTAATTTTAGATCTATGCTTATATTTGTTATTGTATGTTTGTAATTTTGGTTTTATAATATGTTAAATTTGAAAAATATTGATATATATTTTTAAGATATTGTAGTTATTAATAAATATATATTTTTATTTTTATTTGAAATTATATTAATCAGGTCAAATAAGTTATGCGTTTTAATTCAATCTATTTACATAAAATAAACAGGTTTAAATGAATCGTGCCGTGTTAACATATTTATAATCAATTATTAAATAGATCAAAACGAGTGATACGACACGATTCGTTATTTAAATAAGTTGGATTAAAATTTAAAAATTTGACATGTTTTTAACTAATTAGATTGAAATTGACGAATAGAATCAAATATTTATGATTTGATACGAAAGATGAAAAAGAAAATACTATTTGCCATCCCTAGATTTTCTTACCAATATAGATTCCGTATAATTCATTGCACAGTTAGGTTGGAATTTAAGGATTTGTGGAAAAGATGTCGTCCTAAAACCACCAAAAAAGTAAAAAGGGTGTAACAACCAACACCTAGGCAGACAACTAGGAAGACAAACAATCGTAGTCATTCAACATCCTACACTTTCCGGTCTTCCCCAATTTCAACTGGTTTTTATATGCCTGTTGAATTGAGTAGTCTACTGCATAACTTCGGCTCTGAGACAGATCCATTCTACGTACAGAGTAATAAGTAAAGAGACGAACTACTCTCTGACTTTTTACACGACCATAAATTCAACCTTGGAAATACTTCTAAGACCTTTTTTCTGGCCTTCTAACTTTTCAACAGCCCAGTACACTAAGATATGACTTGTTACACTCTCAATTTGAAACAATTACTATGACCAATAATTTAAGGGGGCATTCTTTCTAACTATTCATTGTGATTATAGACAATGAAAACAAACGAGGCGGACTTATTTGGATTCAAAAATTCTTTTAATTTATTTTATTTAATATAATTATTATAATTTTTCAATAATTTTAAATAAAATATAATAAATAATTAAATCTTTTCAAATCTTAAAATAAAAATAATATTATAACAATATATTTTTCAAGTTTCAAATTTCGTCTCATCTCACTATCCAAATCTCTAAAGAATTCAGGACCCATTATTTTTGCATATAAGTAATATTATTTACCATTATTTAGAGTAGCATTTAATGTTTTAGAAATTATTTATTAATTTTTATTTATTCAATAAACATTTGATATCATATTAAAAAACTATTACATGATAATAATTAAAAATAAATAAATAAGATATTTTATGCATAATTGGTATTATCTACCATGCAATTGTTGATTTAGGTTATGTTTGGAGATAAAGATGAGAAATCTCATCTCTATCTCATCTTATCTCATCATTACATCTTTTTCAAATTCTCATATAAAATATAATAAACAATTCAACTTTTTCAAATTTTAATTCAACTTTTTCAAATTTCAAAACAATAATAATATTAAAAAATAATATTTTAAACTTTCATCTTAACACTATTCATAAAATTTTTAAAAATTCTCATCTTATCTCAACATCCAAACCTAACCAAAGTAATGACAAATGATTTTTGTTTTAATCATGCAAATGATATATTGAGTTTCATCGGCAGTAAGAAAGAAAAAGTAAGCTGAATGGATACAAAAACTTGAAAAAATCTACATAATCTCCTATTATTTATATAACCTCCACATATTATATTTTTTTGTAATTATTATTATTTTTTATTTTATCAAATATTTAATATATAAATAATGAATAGAAGAATTGGATTAGTTTAAAATAATAAACTCAAAATTTAAAAAAAAAAAATTTTAAATATAGTACGTGAAATTTGAAAAGATTGTGTAGTATTGCTTCAAAAATTTTGGGCCAAGAAAGTTGAGGGCCATTACAAACAAGAAAATGCTTGGTTGCCATTTAAACGTGGTCCTCAAAAGTGCTCATAGTACATTTTATTTTTTAAATATTTTAAAAAATGATCATTTATAAATTTGTGTATATTTTTTAAACTAAAAAATTATATTAAAAATTACTTTTAAAAACGAGTAAGAGTAGGTTTTTTTTTTTTTTTCTAAGCAAGCTTCAATATATTATAAATAGAGGAGGTCTACAAAGTTTAAGGTGGATCTTTTCCACTATTAATAAACAGCAAGCATCTAGATAAAAAAACAGTGGGTATGTGACCAAACACAAGGTTAGTGGCTGCCCATTGCGCCACGGAGTGCGCACATCGATTGGCGGATCGATGAATCTTGGCAAAGTTCCAGAGCCTATGAGGTGCAGATAGGAGTTTGATATCTTCAATTATGGGTTCAACATACCAGTGAGCATTTTCTTTATCGATTATGACATCTATTATCAGTTGAGAATCCCCTTCCAATATTGTTCTTTCTTGTTATCTTCGGGATGCCATTGTTGTGGCTATGAGAGCTGCTTTAGCCTCCACGATCAATGGGTTAGAAGTAAGAATCTTTTCTGTTTGGATTTTCAAGATTTCCCCATGATGATCTCTGCATACTGTTGAAGCCACCGAGAAAGAATCTCTGACTGCTGCGTCAAATGAGAAACTCTGAAAATTAACAGGCAGATTTCCCAACTCTTTGTTCAACTTCTTTTTTTCTCCTTCCATGCTTCCTTGTAGCGTTGATATATTCTTTACAGCTGGGTTTTTGCTGGCTTGATAGAAAAGGATAAATGATTATGTATTATTTCATTTCTTTGCCTCCAGATAAAGTCCAAGATGATCACTACAAATAGTTAAAAATGATAAGTTTCTCTCTCTTAATCCCATCTTTTTTGTTGGAGAAATGATCATTCCTATCTAGTCTTCTATCTTCTGGATTGGTAGAAGTTCCAGCTTTAGTGGCCATTGGCTTTGAAGCCACAGGATTCTGACAATTGGACACTTTATAAAAAGGTGGATGAGTGTTTCTTCTTCCTGATTGCAAAGAGGGCATTCTGCCGTTGAAACTTCTCGGATGATTTCTCTAACCCTTGATCTGGTAGGCAACATATTCCATTGGAGTTTCCAAAATAAAAGCTTATGTCGATCATGAATTTTCATTTTCCATATGCCTTTATAGATCTTCAAAGTATCTGGTTGTTGAGCTGTCTCCTGGTTTTTAACTATCAGTTGATAAGCTATCTTAATAGAGAATTCACCTGAATTGTTTGGGATCCAGATTACTTTGTCTTGATTCCGAGAAAATGAAGACAGTGGTATCTTTTGTATTTCAGTTACACTTTCTTCTTCAAACAACTCTCTTATTTTCTGCATATTCCATGATCTAGGGCTATCATTGAGCAGATTTGAGACTTAGATTCGGATGCGCTTCTTTCATTCCCTTTAATGGCTGAGGCCTGAAGTTATTCATAGTAGGAATCTATGGTTGTGACCATATATTGATTGAATTTCCACTATTAACCTGGTAGCACATTCCTTGTTGCAGCATATCTCTTGTTTGCAGTATTCCCTTCCATAGACTTTAGTTCGTCTTTTTTGGATTTGTTTGCCAAAAGTCTGTGTTATTGAGATATTTTGCTGATAAAATTGCATACCAAAATTTATCTTGCCCTTTGCTTATTTCCCATCCCAGCTTTGCTAGCATTGCTTGATTCGTAGTTGCCATTTGTCTAATTTCCAGACCTCCAATGGATTTTGGCTGGTAGATGGACTTCCAAAATTTGAGAGTTAAATTGTACTTTTTATCTTTGGGAAAGCCCCACCAGAAGTTTTTGAAACTGGTATCAATTGCCTTGCAAACTGATGTAGGAATTTTGTATGAAGCCATGAAGCATGTTGGAATAGCACTTGCAACTGTTTTTATCAGCGTTGTTCTTCCAGCTTGAGAGAGCAGCTTTAATTTCCATCATTCCAGTTTCTTGTTTACTTTACTTATCATCTCTTTAAAATCTTCTTTTTTCTTCCTGCTGAAAGAGGTTGGGAGGCCCAGATATTTCATTTTTTCCGATGATGCTTTATATGGTAGCCACTGTTTGATTGATGCTTTAACTTCTTGGCTTGTGTTTCTGGTTATGAAAATGAAAGATTTTTGCATGTTGACTTTCTGACCTGACCATTGCTGGTATTTGTCAAGACTGGTCGATATGGTATTTGCATTCCCTTCTGTTGCTTTCGCAAAGATAATCGTATCATCTGCAAAAAGAAGATGAGAAACTGGGGGACTATTTCTGCTGATTTTTACTCCTTCCATTGAACCTTGCGCCTTTGCTTTTAAGAGAATTCGTGATAGCGCCTCTGTTACCAGTATGAATAAAAAAGGCGATATCGGATCACCCTCTCTGAGCATTGAAAAATCATCTTGGAGAACCATTTATTAGTACAAAGAAGGTTGTTGTTGTGATGCATTATCTAATCAGATTGATCCAGGCAATATCATATCCCAGTTGCCTCATTACCATAAAGAGAAAATTTTACTCCACTTGATCAAAAGCCTTTTCCATATCTAGCTTGCTGGCCATCAATCCTTTTTTTCCCGTCTTTTTTTTGAGGTGATGAAACAGTTCATTGGCAATTATTATATTTTTCTTTATAAAGCATCCCGGAACAAAGGCTGTTTGGAGTAGAAAGATGATGTCACACAAAGTAGTTTTGAAGCGATTGGCCATAATCTTGGTGATGATTTTTTATATAACATTTGTGAGACTGATGGGATGGTATTAGCTCGGGTTATTTGGACTTTGAATTTTTGGGATGAAAGCAATGTTTGTGTGATTGATTTGTCTTAGCAATTTTCCATTCCTAAAGAAGTTTTGCACTGTCCTAATGACATCTTTTTTTATAATATGCCAATTGTGTTTAAAAAATAATGCTATCATACCATCTGGACCTGGGACTTTGTGGTTCGGAATCTGTTTTAATACTCCAAAAATTTCTTCCTCACTTGGTATCATCAAAAGTGCCTCGTTATCTTGATCTGTTATTTGCCTCTCTAAAAGATTATCTAGGTTATCTAGGAAGCTTGGATTTGAGGAGGAATATAGTGATCCGAAATAGGTTAAGAAAGCTTGTTTGATTGTATTGCCATCCATAGACCAATTACCTGAACTCAACTTGATGGAGTCTATTAAGTTTCTTCTTTTTTTGATTGTTGTTGAAAGATGAAATAATCTAGTATTTAGATCTGTTGTAGTGAGCCATGAGATTCTTGATTTTTGTTTCCAAAGTGTCTCCTCATTTTCCCTCTGTTGGTGAAGGCTTTGTTGCACTTGCTTATCTCTCTCTTGATTGTATCTGCTCATAGGGCTGCTTTGAATTTCCATTAATTATTTCTCCAATCTTTGAATATTACTTTGAATTTTGCCAAAGTGTGTCTTATTCCAAAGCTTGAGGGCATCCTTTGTTACTTTAATTTTTTTGCAGAGAATATATGCCGGATTTCCTTGGAAAGAGCTATTCCAAGCCTCTTTGATGATATTTTTACTTAGTGGTTCATGAACCCAGAAGGCCTCAAATTTGAAGGATGATGGTTTGTGAGCATCGGTAACTGTATGTAGTAAGAGCGGATGATGATCTGAGGTTGAAGAGGTCAGATGCTGCAGCATAGCATCTGGGAAAAGTAGTCTCCATTCTTGATTTGTTATCGCTCTATCTAGTCTTTCTCGGATTAAAACTTGCCCATGTCTATTGTTAGTCCAAGTGAATTGAGGTTCTGTGAAGCCAATGTCAATGAGCCATGTTTGTTCATTAATGCATTCAGTCCATTTGCTTGATTATTGGAGATTGGACGTCCACCATATTTCTCATTTTGATTAGTTACGTCATTGAAGTCTCCTATACATATCCATGGTCCTTGAAAAGATTGATGCACTGAGTCCAGGTGACTCCAAAAGTTATCTTTTTAGTTCCAATGTGCTGGTGCATATACAAATGTAATGAGCCAAGGATAGTGTGAAGGATCCGAATATACCAAAACAGAGATAGCATTCATATTCACATTAACTGGTTCAATTTCTACACCCGGTCTCCACATTAGTAATAAACCCCTTTTTTTACAAGAAGCTAGAAAACATGCAAAATATTGAAAACCTAAAGTTTGTACAATAGATATGGTACGGTCTTCCGTTACCATGGTTTCCGACAAAAACATTATATCCGGGTTATATTTCATAATATTAGCCCTTAAGTTTTTAATTGCCTTGGGACGGGCTAAACCCCTGCAATTCCAAACAGTGGATCTCGTTCTGATGGGGGAGGCACCTTAAAGCTTGCCTCATAAGCTTGTTTGGATTTTCCGGATGCTGATGATTGTTGTCTTGTATATGGAGTCAAACGGATCTTTTCTTTAGATTTCGCTTTCCCCAAATGGCCAGACTTCATTTTCAGTACAGTATGGGCCAGAGATGCATCTGCCATAATTTGATCCTTTTCCTGCACTGGGTCTTCATTTTACTTCTCGAGTTCCACTATGACTTGATGATGCTTCTTGTTGGGCTGAGTGTTATCATCTGAGGTGGGTTCATGAGCTCTCTTTTTTGATGATTTTTCTTCCTCTAGATGTGCCGTAGTGCACTGAGGTAGTTCCCTTTAATTTCCTCACAAATCTAGTTCGGATTGCCTTGGGTTTCCGTTGAATGAACAAATTCATTTTCAATCTGGGGTGGGTTCACATTGCCGGACACTAGTACGGAGGCCGAAGACTCGGAGTGAATTGTTGAGCGTGAGAGATTAGCTTGCATCAGAATTTTTGATTCACTTATCATACTTTGGCTGAGATTTTCTTTTTTATGGGCTTGAAAATCGATGCACAGAGATGGAAATGTGAAAGTTGGTGGGTTGAGATTGATTAATGGAACAACTTGCTTTAGTGGTTCTGAAAAGAGAGGCCCAATATTGGTTTCTAGAGGATTAATAGTCGATGATATGCATTTGGGGTGAATTGGGCTTTCATGCATATAGTTTATAGGTGGACCTTCATGGGGAAGACTTATGGATGGGCTAGAGCTTATGAGTGTATGGGCCCAGTCACCTTTGTGAATAAATTCAAAAGGCCTCATTGAAAACAAAGAACTAGGGACAGAAGTATTCTCACCTTTTTGTGCCGACAGCTTATTTATTTCCAGTGCAGGTCTTTGACTTTGCCCATGTTCGTGATATCCCTTCATTGCCGAATAGATTTGCCTCCACTGCGCCTTCCAAGGAGTATATTGCTTCTATGCCGCATGCTTCCTTGATGTGAAGCTTGATTTTGGATTAAATGCAGCTGGTTTCTCAGGGATTATACCTTCAAATTCAGTAGTCAAACTGAGATATTTACTCCATGCTGTTGGTTGCGCCGGATTTGCAGAATAGTTGGGCTGTACAATATCCTTCCTCAATTTGGTTGTTGAGGTAATTAAAGAAGAGGAATTGCTGTAGTTGAATAGTGGATTCGAGCTCTGCGTAGCGTTCTGGGTTGGGTTTGTTGCATTGCTTTGAATTAGCGTGAATGGAGGAAAAAATTGATGCATCTCCTTCGTTATGGCTTTAGGCCCTTCTCTGTTGCCGCTTGTGTCTTCACCAGAATTGGAGAAATGTAGCTTGTAGCTTTTTTTCAAGGTTTCGTCATAGATTAAAATCTCATTTCCTTTTGTATTTTGTGCTTCTCATGGAGTTGTCTTGATGGGTTCTTCGGTGTGATTCTTTGCCAGCTCCTGCCTTTTGGGTGTTTGGCAAAAATCCTGAGTTGATATTGGGTTGATGTACTTTGATCTCAGCCATGGTCCGTATACAAGCTTAGCAGGAAAGTACTCGTTGTGATTACAAAAAATTTGTGAATGGCCCAAACGTCCACATGCATAACAAAAATCAGAGAGTCGTTCATATTTCAGAGCAATCCATGTTTCTTTGTCTCCTCTTCTGGGCATCATAAAACCTTGCTGTAAGGGTTGAGTGATATCGAGTTCTATTCTTAATTTGATGAATTTACGCCAAGCCACCCTGAAGATTGGGTCTTCTTCAACTGTGATTATATTACCTATGGCTTTCTCTACATTTGTTGCGTTTCTGACTGTCATGTGATCTAACGGGAATCCGTGAATCTATATTGTGAAAATGGAATGCTGAAAACTAATTTCCTCAAGCGTAGATCTCAGAGGCCATGGCTTTAAGTTCAGGAGGTAGCCTCTAAAATTCCATGGCATTTGATTTAATACTCTGAGTTTGTCTTGTTGATATTGAAGTGTGAAAAGAAACTTGTTGGATTGTAGATCTTCTATCCTGAATTGTTGAGTGAAACTCCATGCTGCTCTAATGCTAGAGTGGATGGCTTGCTTGCTTATTGTCCTATCTGCTATCAGTTTCCCAACTAGTAGTAATTCTGATGTTTTCCTTGCAGTTTCTGGTGCAGGTACTAGATTAAGGTCTTGCCATGACAAGGCTTCCGTTTGAGTGATTAGAGTTTCCATATCCATTCTTGTTGAGTCTTTAGTCTGCTATCTGCTGTCTTGAGGATCGGTTTTGCTAAAAAGGAGATGATGGAGAGGAGGAATGTAGAAGGAGACAGACACTATTTGAAGTGTGGAGAGACGAGAGAAAAACCGTGAATTGTAGAATATTCTTTTTATAAAAATCAGATTTCATGTTTAAAAAATTAAAAATTTCACGTAAATTTTATATTTATTTATTTTTAAAAAATGCACAATATTAATGCCATTGTAATTGCAAATATCATTTCCACCGAGAACACAGGCATCACTTTTGCAAATATTCATCTGGAATCATCATAACGGTCAACTCATCCTAGTAATCCAAAACGTTTGTTGTCAGCCCATGAGTTTTTAAGTGTTTTATTTTATTTTTTCAGTTTCAAAAGGTTTTAAATAACTCTTCGAAAAAAATGTCAGAGACAAACTGAACGAACTGGAACACGCGCAGACACAAACATCAGAAACATAAAACTTCACATTCTATCCATCTCACTCACACTCCTCAGTCATCACTTTATCCTTCCTGNTTACGGCATACCTGAGAGCTACATCAGGGTTTGTGTCGCCGCCTGCCCTGTATGCTCTGCAGCGTCGTCGGGGGGTTCCTCCGCTGCTGCGCGAACTAAGCGCCGTAGGTTTGAGTACACGGAGTCCTTTGATGTGCCGGCGAAGGAAGTTCCTAATAAGCTTCAGCAATTGGCTGCCAAGCATAAGGTTGTGCTGTGCATCAGGCAGAAGTATATTAGGTATAAGCCGTTTATGGCGGAGGTGAAGGATTATGCTTGTCATAGGGCAGGTGAGCCTGCCGCGAAGAAGTCAAAGATTCTGAAGAGGGAACCTTACGCGTCCAAGCGATGTGGGTGTGGATTTCGGATCAGGGCTATTGTGCCAATTGCGAATTATAATGAGAAGGATAAAACCTTTGTGTATCAGGAAGAGGGGATGGCGGTGTTTAAGCTGTATGCGGTGCATACAGGGCATGAGCCAGGGCCGTTGGATGGGAATGCGAGGATTATGCATAGGGTTGTGGGGCATAAAGGTGCTTTTTTGATGGACCAAGAGACGGTATATGGGGTGAGTGAGGAAATGGAGAATGAGGGGTTTGGGATGATGGGGAAGGATGATGGGGATCTGCAGCTTTCAGTTTTGCACCAGGTGCAGGAATTGAGAACTGAGGTTGGGTTGCTAGAAGGGAAAATTGCAAAACTCCCACATGAGTTATTGGGTTCAGTATCTCGAGAATTGTTTGAGATTGTGAATAAAGTCAGGACTGTGGGGGAAGAGAGTTTGAAGGCAATTGGAATGATCTCGCAGAAGCCGCATGTAGATGATGTGCTGGTTGGTGAGGATGATCTGGTGCATTGGAGTGATCATCACCATGACCGTATATATGTGGATGGCAAGGATACAGATTTGATTGATGATGATGAAGACAGTTTCGGGCGAACTCTTGGTGATGTTGTTCCTTGGGACCAGTTGAGGGAAGATTGTAGGAGTCAGAAGGATCTGATGAGCGAGCCTTGCAAGCCTGAAAAGTGGTTGAAATGTAGTGACTTTGATGAGAAGAGCATTCTTGATTGTGAAGATACTAAACTAACCAAGTCCAATAGGCACGATGAGGCTATAGTCACAGATGTAGGTCTTGTCGGTATACAGGTTGATAGTTTCTACCAAGAGAATCCTAAATGGTATGATTCTCCTTGTGGATTGGACTCCAGTGC
>QEOT01005883.1:31372-44703 GCA_003123785.1 Pterocarya stenoptera
AAAAAGGGTAATGGAAGATCAAATCAACAGTAAAAGCAATACGTATTTTCTATTTCACGAGATCACTGACTGCATGTGCGCATGGGTAACCATGCTATCGTACATGATAGTCTGTGGGTAAAAATCCAATCCAAGAAAAGTTATGCAACCTCAATAATCGCCACTAATGCTTGCTTAGCTTATAACCGCAACTGCAAACAAAAGATTACGATGCATCTTCACAAGCAGTAGTAATAACTAGCATATATAGCATGTGATAAAGGGAAAAAAAAGAAGAAGAAGAAGAAGAGGTTTTCTCCTCAAGAAAACTCATACAGAATAATAATTAATTTGACCAAATTGAGATGACCAACCTATGGTAGTAGTCCTTTCGTGCCAGCAATAATTGAAAATGGTGTCGTTCAAAACATCGTTTATATTTATAGATGCAATGAAATGTTTTACTTAGAGTAGGAAGTATTATAAATAATATACAGTTTCCAATTTTTTGGTCGCTCGATATTGAAAGAATGTGAATCTATTATTAAAGATTACTAGATAAAAATATGTCCTAGCTCTACAATATGAATACTGATTACCGAGAGGGAAAGTCAAAACGCAGGTATTTGTATATTCCTCGAGCTGCTAAGTTTGCTTGGTAGCTTCGAAAAGCAACGCGAACCCATACTCGATCTGTCGATCATCCAAGGCCAGTTCATGGCGGCCACCACATCTCTCTCTCTCTCTCTCTCACACACACACACACTTCAGTGCGAAAGCTGTTATTAGGATGAGGAAAAACCCTAACATGGTCTCTCTTCCTAAGGAAAAGATAGCATGGATTTCACGCACTTTTTATGGGTACGTAATCCAAAACTACTTGCACCTCAAAAGGAAACTGCCCTGCAAATTAACAGTACCTAGATAACAAGTTAACCCACGCATACCGCTGGGAGCCACCGTCAGTAATTTTGAGATTTTTATTTTTTTACGTGTATTTTTTTAACACATTTAAATATTTAAAAAATAAAAAAAAAATTTATAATATTATTAAAAAATATTTACTTAATCATTAAGTAAAAAATAATAATAATAAAAAAAAAATTCACAGGAGTAGAAACATTGATAAGAGTAGTATTACTCCACATATATATTAAAGGCTCGCGTAAGTTATCATGTTTATCTTAAAAAATGCAGCTAAGAATGAAAAACGTGTCAAGCGAACAGTCATATAGATGCATAATCTTATGATCATGTGAAAACCTTGACCAACTCGTATAACATCTACAGTGCATTTTTGTCGAAACCGATGGCACCAAAGTGTACGGCCGGGCCGCACTTTAGCATATTGCCCTGGACCATTCATGAATTCAACTTGGATTTTAGAAAAACCCAGCAAAACTACATACATTTCAAAATCTTCTAAAGCAAGAAAAACAAGAAGCATAGACCCTAAAGGGTTACTTCTTCCACGGGAGCTACCAGTCCGCACATAATCCTTGACCAATTTCCCTTGCACTGTATTTCTCTCAAGGAAACGAGAAAGCAAAATATCAACAAAAATATAAAATAAAATCAAGTTATATATGTGTCAACTGTCAGCCAAAAATTACTCAAATTTAATCTTTCAACTAATTATATAGTTTGGAATATTAATTCTTAATTGCTTAAAAAAAATTCAAGGAGAATATGCCACATGCAATTTATATTAAAAATATTTAAAAAAAAAAGGGTGCAAAATAAAGCAAGTGATTAAAAAGAGAGGCTGATCTCGAAAACCTTTTAACCACCAAAATCTCCGACATGGAAAACGCTCTTTCAATTTTGGAACTATGTCAGACTTGCCCAAAGAAGGCAAAGCTCACCTGCTGTTGGAGAGTAAAGATGTGACCAACGCAGCCATACACGGGGTCTCTAACCCTAGACTGAGCCTCATAGCAAAGCGTAGCGACGGCATCGAGCCGCTTATGTGCCGGAATGCGCAAGAGCAGCTTGGAAGCATTGCTAGCACCAAAAACCTTGTGCACCGCAGCGAAGTGAGCTGTGCCTTGGTCCGAGTCAAAATAGGGCGCAAACACGCATCCGTTTATGCACTTGCGCCTAAGGAACTTGCAGGCGCCACAAGGCCCACCTCCGTTGCTTGCACTCATCACTCTTTCCCTTTCGATCTTCTTTACAGAGTTTTATCTTCTCATCTCGGTGTTTAAATTTGTGGGGGGTATATATATATAGAGAGAGAGAGAGAGATAGCTATTTAGAGAGAAAATTAGGAGTTGGATTATATTGTTGCTATGTGTTTGATTAGATAATTTGCAAGTTTTGGTGGTGGGTCATTTGAAAAGGACCGGTTGTTCTGTTCTAGTTTTTGCTCCATTTCCTTTCGTTCGATTTATATTTATATATATTCTTTTTTTAAGGGATGGGAGGGTTATTTTGGTTCAAACTTTAAAGCGACGGCAAGGGAGAGGGCAATTGGGAGCTGCTCATGCTTGCGTGAAGCAAACATATATACGTGCGGGGACAGTATAAATTAACTACCAACCGCTGCAGTTGATGCCACGTGCAAACCCGGCCACCCCACGTGGGACAAACATCCTATCTTTTCCATCTATCTATTCATCTCTTGTCATTTCCATTTGATCAGCTAGCTCTCAGCAGTCACAGGGACTAGTACAGTGCTTCTATGGGTATACTTTTATTGCTATGGATGTCGGCCTAGCTCTTTGTTTCACCTCATGTATATTTGTGAAGTACATTCAATACTATTATCTTTCAGAACATTTTGGCTTCCCTATTACAAAGTGGTGGGTTAAAAGTTGCAGCACTTCGAAACATGGGTTAATTGACGCGCCTTTTGCCAAAATGGCAAACGTTCTGGATACACCTAATTCAAGATAAGTTGCCCACAAATAAATTTTGGATCCAATAATCATGCAATTGTAACGAATTGAATAACACTCTACGTTTGTTCAATTTGTATAGCATTCACTCATCTCTTTTTTATTCGATAATTAAATATATTTATATATATTCATGCGTATGTAAACCTTTTTAATACGAAGGTTAAAATAAAATAAAAAAAACTTATAACTCGTCTTCATGATCATCACCCTTTTTCACAACTCCGAGTCCGGGCCCCGGGGAGTTTTGTCATTTTGTACGTGTACGCTATGAAAGTGAAGTGTACGGTCAACATGGATCCAAATGCAACTGATGGGGGGAGATGGACCGGTAGCCTAGTCAAGCCCACATTGACTAACACAAAAAACCATGCCTTGAGGCTTGATGTAATTACAACACATCAAATCGTGACACGTGTCAGTCTAAGGCATGGTCCCACTTGCCGTCTCTATGAAGGAAGACGCGGTCAACAGCATACACATGGCAGAATGCAACAGTCTCCCTGTCCCTCCACAGTTCCTCTGTTTGCTTAATTATATGGACAGTGACAACTCCTAATCATCGGCTGTTCGGCTTCATGGGTACTACCGACTGCGCAAAGAGAGAATAATGCGAGTCTGATCTGGGAGAGTAGTTTTTCTTTCCCTCGACATTGTTCTAAAGTCTCAACAAAAGGCTGAAGTTACATTGTCTATAATTCAAAAAAATTAGTTAATAATATAATTAAAATGTATTAAATTCTTATAAAAAATAAAAATTTCTTATTTTTAAATAATATTGAATCTCATACACCACGTATCCTTATTATATAGGTATCACAAATGTAACCAAAGATATAAGAATTCAATTTCAAGTGGGTGTTGGCAAAAAGATTGATCAAAGAAGCTTTTTAGTCTGAAAATACAAAACATTTTTGAAACTTGCTCTTTAAACAGATTGTTTTTGTCTCACTGAGTTATTTTTTGTCTAAGCTCAGACACCAAATGATTAATGTGTTTTAACCATGAGAAGTAGTTATACTAGACACGTGTACAAATCGCTCTTGAGTTTTCACTTACCACCTAAAACGGTACTGAAACGTCATCACATTTATCAGGCTTCAAATTTCATTTGAATTCAGACTCTAGGCTAGCTATGTCGTACTCTAGCACTTGTCCATGTTGCCTCATCAGTGACAACATTTACCATCGAAGTCGTAAATTTCTTTCGTGCGCGCGCGTTGGGCGGTTTATGGTGTTCATGAGTCCACTTTGTTGAATTTGTAGAGTCTGATTTATTATTGTAGCGGCCCGACTTGATAACCAAACTTGATAATGATTTGTTATGATTTTTAAAATTTTGGAACTGTTTTTGACTAGAACGAATACAAACAGAGTTTGCTCGACTCCCACTCGACAATAGGCTCGAGCGAAACTCAAGTAGACAGTTTGCTCAATACGCGCTCGACACACCGCTCGAACGAATATAGCAGAAAAGTGAAATTAGAATTTCCGCCGTGTAACCTTATAAATATGCTTATTTTGAACAGTATGGTGGTTTATAATGACAAAAAATCCCCCCAAAGTGTATCTTGTGATATCTCAGATTAATAAAATCCTCTACAATTTTGTAAAGTACTTTAACACGTTGCCGAGCCATGCATGCAAATTTGTATCGTACAATTGTTTAATTATTTCCTTTTTACTTTTGCCTTATTAAGTACTCATCTACATAAGGGTCAGGCCAAAAACAGGCACTAAACGCAAGTAAATAATCCATGTATTGAGGTTAAGATTTTTGTTTTTGTTGCACCATGATTAAAATGAATTAATGAGCTTAATTATCCGGGGAATGCTATATAATAATAATATTTGAAGATGATATATATCGTGAGGAAACTTTTATCAATGGGTTAGCTAGTCATACCTATACATGAATTAATATGCCCAAAAAGACTCATATTACAACTGATCATCAAGTTGTAACAATTAGTTCTATCGCAAAAATCATCTCATGACTTTGTTCCAAAAGAAGCAAAATTAAATAGCCTTAATTTGTTTCTCTCACACATGCAGTGATCATCCTCATTTTTGGGCGTTGAGTTTAAAATATATATATATATATATACACGCCTGCATGGAATGGCCCCCTTTTAAAAAACAAAAAACAAAACCAAACATCTGGAAGAACTCACGATTAGTTTGGTCCAAACTCCTTCTTTGACTCCTTTATTCTTCTTTTCCTTTTAATAATCTTCATTATTCCTTATAACTTAAGTACCGGCCTTGACGACACTTAGCAGCCTCCAATATTGCGTATGTTCGATCGATCGGGTGACATCCTCTGATTTAAAACCACTTAATTCCAACTGCTGCATGAAGCCTCTGTCAAAAAGTCAACGCTTCCACTTCACAACATAACACGGAATATTGGACAAGGGCCGTTAATTACGAACTGTTTACCGATTCTACATTCGAGTAGCTCATGATGCTGGGCCTGGCGATTGCCGATCTACGAATTGTATATGCAACTATCAGACAATACTGAATGGAATGAAAAAAAATGGGGATCTCCTGTCTCCTGTTTATCATGATTTGATCTTCTTCTATTCTTTTTTCCCCTTCCAAAGAAAATTTATGAAAATTACAATAAATTAGAGTTTTAGATATGTAATTAGGTGGTGTGTATATATACAAATGAACGAAAGCCAAAAAAAAAAAAAAAAAAAACTGATTAATTAATTATCGCGCGGTTAAGATATCTCATATTTTAGGAGAGATGTGTTGTAGCAGAAGGCCAGCTCGATCTCACCTGCCAAAGGTCTTCAAATAATTATCTCAAACAATGTTAGTACAATCTATATAATGTCATTGTCATCTTCGTCACCAACGTACGTACTCGAGCATTAATAGAGTTAACCCGGTGTATGGCTCAGCTCCTTAGAGCTCTCAAGGACTGGAGTAATTGTAATCGTACGTTGCTAGTTATTTGAGGATATAACCTGACAGACAATCGCTGATCGGACATATATTTGACATAATTACTCTTTAGATCACACGGTTTCAGTTCCCAAGTTCTACAACTTCTGTTGCTAGACATGACCTTACATGACCAGTATACATATCATAGAAATGTACCTCCCACTCACTACTAGGGCCTCGTGATTGCCTGAGCCTTACACTTTTATATTAATTACTTGGAATTTAAAACAAAAAAACAAAAAATTAGTTGGAAATGTATCATTAGAAACATTAGCCAAATATATATATATATATTTTTCTTCCAAACTATTAGATCTTCATTCAAAAGCTGGAAAATATAGTTCAGTTACAGAAAAAAAAACTAGACTATTACAACCATGAAAGCAAACTAGGAAGTTGAAATTTAGAAACATTAGCCAAATATATATATATATATAGTTAACACAGAATCTCAGAGTCGACCCTTTGAAAATTCAATGGAGTCTTTTTGAAAGCCAATTAGCTTTTCGTTGGGTTTCCATATAGAAAAGGAAAAGGAAGGAAAAATTGAGTTATTTTTGTTGTAATATGCGGCTCATATTGAGTGGAACATGTATATAGAGAAAATAGACTGATGTTGAAAGTGAAGCGGAGTGGAGTGAGGAGAGTGTACGATTAATAGGTTGGGGGTGCAGGGGCAACACCCCACCATGGTACATAGTACATGGGTATTATTGAAACTTTCTAATACTTCTGTACGACTATGGTTAATATAAATACATATTATGTAACTCTATTTTGATAGTTAGTGAAAATTCAGCACCCACTCTTATGGATGTAGGCATATTGCTGAACTACGTTAAATCTATGTGTTTTGTTTGCTTTTCTTCTCTTTACGTACTTTTCATCGTAATTGCCGCACGTAGCACAACAATTGGTATCAAGAGCATAGATCACGATGTTTGGGATTTCTTCTACGAAGTTCAACGAATCTAACAATTTCAAATTATGGAAGAGGAGGGTCAAGGATTTGTTAGTGCAGCAGGGCATGGTGAAGGCGTTACATGGAAGGCATGGATGACATAGATTGAAAGGAACTGGAAGCGAAGGCTGTGGCAACTATCAGGCTTTGTCTCGCTAATGACGTGATGTATCACGTCAAGGATGAGGAATCACCGGCAGTAGTTTGGTTGAAACTGGAAAGTCGGTATATGTCCAACTCATTGACGAACAAGCTTTATCTTAAGCAGAAACTGTATGGTCTTAAGATGTTAGAGGGTTCAAATTTGAACCAGCATATCAACATGTTCAACCAGATTATTAGTGATTTGAAGCGAGTTGATGTGAAGTTCGACAATGAAGACAAGGGTTGATGTTACTGAATTCCCTACATCTTCTCCTACGTACGAAAATTTGGTTACAATTTTGATATGGGGGAAAGAAACTCTCGAATTGGAAAAGATCATCACAAGTGCACTATTAGGTTTTAATCAGAGGAAGAAAGCCAGTGATGAGAATTCATAAGGTGAAGGGCTTGTGGTGAGAAGTAATCAAGAACGTGGGAGAAACAAGTTCTGGAATGGATCGAGTAACAATAAATCTCGATCTAAATCCAGGAATAGGAAGGACATACNCAACATTTACCATCGAAGTCGTAAATTTCTTTCGTGCGCGCGCGTTGGGCGGTTTATGGTGTTCATGAGTCCACTTTGTTGAATTTGTAGAGTCTGATTTATTATTATAGCGGCCCGACTTGATAATCAAACTTGATAATGATTTGTTATGATTTTTAAAATTTTGGCACTGTTTTTGACTAGAACGAATACAAACAGAGTTTGCTCGACTCCCACTCGACAATAGGCTCCAGCGAAACTCAAGTAGACAGTTTGCTCAATACGCGCTCGACACACCGCTCGAACGAATATAGCAGAAAAGTGAAATTAGAATTTCCGCCGTGTAACCTTATAAATATGCTTATTTTGAACAGTATGGTGGTTTATAATGACAAAAAATCCCCCCAAAGTGTATCTTGTGATATCTCAGATTAATAAAATCCTCTACAATTTTGTAAAGTACTTTAACACGTTGCCGAGCCATGCATGCAAATTTGTATCGTACAATTGTTTAATTATTTCCTTTTTACTTTTGCCTTATTAAGTACTCATCTACATAAGGGTCAGGCCAAAAACAGGCACTAAACGCAAGTAAATAATCCATGTATTGAGGTTAAGATTTTTGTTTTTGTTGCACCATGATTAAAATGAATTAATGAGCTTAATTATCCGGGGAATGCTATATAATAATAATATTTGAAGATGATATATATCGTGAGGAAACTTTTATCAATGGGTTAGCTAGTCATACCTATACATGAATTAATATGCCCAAAAAGACTCATATTACAACTGATCATCAAGTTGTAACAATTAGTTCTATCGCAAAAATCATCTCATGACTTTGTTCCAAAAGAAGCAAAATTAAATAGCCTTAATTTGTTTCTCTCACACATGCAGTGATCATCCTCATTTTTGGGCGTTGAGTTTAAAATATATATATATATATATATATACACGCCTGCATGGAATGGCCCCCTTTTAAAAAACAAAAAACAAAACCAAACATCTGGAAGAACTCACGATTAGTTTGGTCCAAACTCCTTCTTTGACTCCTTTATTCTTCTTTTCCTTTTAATAATCTTCATTATTCCTTATAACTTAAGTACCGGCCTTGACGACACTTAGCAGCCTCCAATATTGCGTATGTTCGATCGATCGGGTGACATCCTCTGATTTAAAACCACTTAATTCCAACTGCTGCATGAAGCCTCTGTCAAAAAGTCAACGCTTCCACTTCACAACATAACACGGAATATTGGACAAGGGCCGTTAATTACGAACTGTTTACCGATTCTACATTCGAGTAGCTCATGATGCTGGGCCTGGCGATTGCCGATCTACGAATTGTATATGCAACTATCAGACAATACTGAATGGAATGAAAAAAAATGGGGATCTCCTGTCTCCTGTTTATCATGATTTGATCTTCTTCTATTCTTTTTTCCCCTTCCAAAGAAAATTTATGAAAATTACAATAAATTAGAGTTTTAGATATGTAATTAGGTGGTGTGTATATATACAAATGAACGAAAGCCAAAAAAAAAAAAAAAACTGATTAATTAATTATCGCGCGGTTAAGATATCTCATATTTTAGGAGAGATGTGTTGTAGCAGAAGGCCAGCTCGATCTCACCTGCCAAAGGTCTTCAAATAATTATCTCAAACAATGTTAGTACAATCTATATAATGTCATTGTCATCTTCGTCACCAACGTACGTACTCGAGCATTAATAGAGTTAACCCGGTGTATGGCTCAGCTCCTTAGAGCTCTCAAGGACTGGAGTAATTGTAATCGTACGTTGCTAGTTATTTGAGGATATAACCTGACAGACAATCGCTGATCGGACATATATTTGACATAATTACTCTTTAGATCACAAGGTTTCAGTTCCCAAGTTCTACAACTTCTCTTGCTAGACATGACCTTACATGACCAGTATACATATCATAGAAATGTACCTCCCACTCACTACTAGGGCCTCGTGATTGCCTGAGCCTTACACTTTTATATTAATTACTTGGAATTTAAAAAAAAAAAACAAAAAATTAGTTGGAAATGTATCATTAGAAACATTAGCCAAATATATATATATATATTTTTTTTCTTCCAAACTATTAGATCTTCATTCAAAAGCTGAAAAATATAGTTCAGTTACAGAAAAAAAACTAGACTATTACAACCATGAAAGCAAACTAGGAAGTTGAAATTTAGAAACATTAGCCAAATATATATATATATATAGTTAACACAGAATCTCAGAGTCGACCCTTTGAAAATTCAATGGAGTCTTTTTGAAAGCCAATTAGCTTTTCGTTGGGTTTCCATATAGAAAAGGAAAAGGAAGGAAAAATTGAGTTATTTTTGTTGTAATATGCGGCTCATATTGAGTAGAACATGTATATAGAGAAAATAGACTGATGTTGAAAGTGAAGCAGAGTGGAGTGAGGAGAGTGTACGATTAATAGGTTGGGGGTGCAGGGGCAACACCCCACCATGGTACATAGTATATGGGTATTATTGAAATTTTCTAATACTTCTGTACGACTATGGTTAATATAAATACATATTATGTAACTCTATTTTGATAGTTAGTGAAAATTCAGCACCCACTCTTATGGATGTAGGCATACTGCTGAACTACGTTAAATCTATGTGTTTTGTTTGCTTTTCTTCTCTTTACGTACTTTTCATCATAATTGCCGCACGTAGCACAACAATTGGTATCAAGAGCATAGATCACGATGTTTGGGATTTCTTCTACGAAGTTCGACGAATCTGACAATTTCAAATTATGGAAGAGGAGGGTCAAGGATTTGTTAGTGCAGCAGGGCATGGTGAAGGCGTTACATGGAAGGCATGGATGACATAGATTGAAAGGAACTGGAAGCGAAGGCTGTGGCAACTATCAGGCTTTGTCTCGCTAATGACGTGATGTATCACGTCAAGGATGAGGAATCACCGGCAGTAGTTTGGTTGAAACTGGAAAGTCGGTATATGTCCAACTCATTGACGAACAAGCTTTATCTTAAGCAGAAACTGTATGGTCTTAAGATGTTAGAGGGTTCAAATTTGAACCAGCATATCAACGTGTTCAACCAGATTATCAGTGATTTGAAGCGAGTTGATGTGAAGTTCGACAATGAAGACAAGGCGTTGATGTTACTGAATTCCCTACATCTTCTCCTACGTACGAAAATTTGGTTACAATTTTGATATGGGGGAAAGAAACTCTCGAATTGGAAAAGATCATCACAAGTGCACTATTAGGTTTTAATCAGAGGAAGAAAGCCAGTGATGAGAATTCATAAGGTGAAGGGCTTGTGGTGAGAAGTAATCAAGAACGTGGGAGAAACAAGTTCTGGAATGGATAGAGTAACAATAAATCTCGATCTAAATCCAGGAATAGGAAGGACATATAGTATTATAAGTGCGGGAAAAAGAGGCACATAAAAGATTGGCTGTTATCACATGACACCCAATAAAGGTTGGTTTGACATCTACAGGTTAGTAAATTCTGGTTCTAACAATTCTGAAAGAACTGAATTAGCTGTATGTAGAAATGTTTTACTTTCGTATCCTTGTGCATTTTTGAAGGTTGTATAAAAATTACAGAAACTATTTAGACAATATAGCATGTTAAAGATTACACTTTCAGAATTGTTACCATGATTTTCATTTGTTTTTCATTATCAAAATTTGCAGGCAGTGATGGAAATCTACAACATGTATCGGTCTCACCTTTCAGCAAAAACTACCTTAATATTCTTTGACGCATTGCATGATCTGGCATCCCATGCTCATAAGATCAATAGTAATACAATGCTATGATCAAAGCTTCAGGAGTTTGGTTCTATGACCCAAGTGCAAGACCCTCCATTATTGCGACTTGAGAATGAGTCTTACCAAATTTGCTTCACATTCATACAGAATCTTATGCTGGATAGGCCTCCATGCTATGATGAGGCCCAGGTGGAATCCTGCCTTGTTGACCTTTGCAAGGAGATCTTGCAGTTTTATATTGAAACTGCTCGGTCGGGACAGATATCTTCTGAATCATCCATTGGGCAGCTTCATTGGCAAATTCCTTTAGGTTCTGGGAAACGGAGAGAGTTGGCTGCACGTGCGCCTCTCATTGTCACCACTCTCCAGGCTATCTGTAGACAGGAAGAGAATTCATTTGAGAAGAACTTGGGTCCGTTCTTCCCCCTACTATCGAGCTTGATAAGTAGTGAACATGGGTCAAATGAGGTCCAGATAGCACTCAGTGATATGCTTAGTTCATCAGTGGGTCCGATTCTGCTTCGGTCTTGTTGATTTTAGTGTGATAGGATCCATTGTTTCAAGATGTATGATATTGTTACCTAAGTCTTGTTTTTATATTCTTTTTTATATTTTTCATTTTTTGATAATTGTATGAGAGTTGGGCCTTGTTTTGGTTTGGCTGGTGCTTCGGAACCTTCTGTACGTAGTAGCTAATTCAGGCAAGCGGCTCTTTCTTATAGATTGATAGATTTATCAGGAGTTCCGACGTTGTATGTTTGTGAAACATTCCTACTGACAAGGAATTCCAGAACAATAAATTCTTGTAAAGAAGTTGCTCCGCAGCGGCATTACAGATGGATAATATACAATATATTGTCGCCTTTTTCGAACCTCATTCGGCTACGCATTTGTCGCATATTTGGATTAATATATTAGAGATGTCTGGAAATGGATGGACCTCGTAGGCATTGGTGAATTGTTTTCCTCGTGACTCAGTGATTCGAGCGTTCCCAATGTCTGGAAAGCATCTCTTGATTAAAAATATTTGGTCGGATTTTTGTGTTTGTTTTTTGTTTTTGGGTCTTGGGGCCGTCTAAGCTGATGATAATCATTGCAAGAAGAAATAAAAAGAGCTTCTTACAAAGAGCCAGCACCTGCACATCCTCTATCTGCATTCTCGTTGATAGGAATGGACTCATGATGAACTGCAGCGGGTTCTTATCAGCTAGCCTTGGATGTGATAAATGGAGTCTCAACGAAAGAACGTAGGCGTATGATAAAAAGCCGTCGATAAAAATAGAGATGGCTTTGTGGATTTTGGAGATTCTCGATCCACGATGACAGGAACCGCACTTGATTATAGATGGGAAAAAAAAATATATATATATATATGAATCCAATACGACTTGGGCTACGACCTTATGGTGTATCCATTTCTTAGAGAGAAAAGAGGAGAAATTAGAGCTCCATCTGGTTCTACACCCCTAACCAAAACCAGGCCTGATCCCATCCATAACTTTTTAGCCCAGTTTAGGTTGGGCCTTGGGCCATTCAAATGCAAAGTACTCTCTAGTTTGACTAGAACTCTCTCTCGACCGAATCCTCTGTTCATATTTCCTTGAATTCCTTCCACTTTTTTTCTGTACGGAGGGGCAGCAGCCATTCCTCAATCCCCACCTGTATTTTAAATAAGTTTCTAATGGGATAACGCATACGGTTATAGCTAGCATACATCAGTCGAGTTCATCTTTTTTCCTACATTCTCGAGAGAGAGAGAGATCAGAGATAGTACTTTAATTGATTATGGTGTATATCCCAACTCGATTTATCCAATTCATAATGAGCTAGCTATCTAAAGATCTACACTTGATTGCAGCAGCGAAGGACTTGTCGAATGCCATCATTTCATTCTCTCCAGCCCCCTTTTTAACTTTTGGCCTGTCGAATTGTCATTTTAGAATTCTCGTGATAAACCTTTTTTTAGGTAAAAAAGAAACCGTGCATATTAGTAATGCCTCAAAGTTATCAACAAAAGCAAGCAAGCTAGCACATTGTCTCGGTGATCATTTCTAAAGTACAGGCAGAGAAATCTTTCTGGTATTAAACTGCCATGGAACCCACTTTTCTCTTCTC
>QEOT01005883.1:47383-76795 GCA_003123785.1 Pterocarya stenoptera
AAAAAAAAAAAAAGGTAAAAATTATCCAGACAGCAATGGCAGAAACGAGAGTAGAGGTGGTGATGATCAGGAAGGGGGCAATCAAAGGAGACTCCGCGACAGGGAGCATCAAAAGGGATTCATTCATTCACGAGGATTGATTGCAGTACTACTGCGTGTGGTCTACAAGAATGAGTGTGCAGAAAGAAAGCGACACTGCCCCTCTCGGACTGTCTCAGTACAACTCCCCCAATAAGCTTTCATTCGATACCAATTCCTCTCTCGCACACAGAAGGGCCGCTCGTGCTCTTAGTCTGTGTCTATCTGTCTCTGTCTCTGTCACTGTCACTGTCATCAGCTTCTCTCTCTCATTCATTCATTTATGCCCACACGCTCCGGTTTGCCATTCAACGTACAGCACCATGCACGATGCAGTCAAACCTAATTATGCGATATATCATTTAATTTTTAGCTGCTCTCCCATTTCACATTTTCGGGCCTATGATGAATGATCTACGTACGTAATTCTGGCGTTACTGACCTACATAGCTGTGTACTACGTACTAGCTAGTTTTCAGTACTACTTGTGCCGATAATATAAATGCAAGCTTATAAATGTCATAACTTTCATAGGCTTATAATCGACTATCATTAATGTTGCTTGCCAGTTGGCACTGCAATCTGCAAAAGATTCATGCATCCGATCAGCCTAATTTTTTCTAGAAATTCTATTTTTTGAACCTCTGAAAGCTTTTGATATCAATTAAAAAATATTGATATTTTGACTTTTTAAAGATAATTTTTCACTATAAGAAGCCATCTGCTAACGCATTGACTTTTGTATAACAACATTTTTTAGGTAATGATAGCTTATTACTCTTTTATCATTTTTTTACTGTTTTATATTGTATTTAAAATTTTTATTTATTATTATTATTTTAAAATTTTTTTAACATCCTTAATTATTGAAAAAAATTAAAAAATATATTTAATTTTATTAATAGTCACTTTTTTAATTATTAAATAAAAAAATTAAAAATAAATAAAATACGTAATAAATTAAGCTTCACGAATATATATTGTTAGAACGGTAACCAATAAATTAAATTAATGAGGCCAGTGGCGCATATAAAAGTACAAAGATTGCTTGTTTGTTTGTTTGGCTTTCTTTTCAAAATATAAATCAATCTCATGTTGTTGGTTAGATTTGATGTATCTTTTACTTTTGGGTGACATTAACATGACTTGGTGAAGATAATCTCTATTTTGTTAAACCCTAATGGATCATGGATCTAATTCGTCTGGGGAATAAGATATGCGTCTTTTTCAAGATGATCTATAGACTGTTTTCAAGATGGTCTAGATCCCATTAAAGACATGCACGATTTATTTACTTTTGAGTACACACGTACGTTCCAGCTAGAAAATTTTGTTATCGGCCATGCACATTGTGAGATTACAGTTTCTCGATCGGGGAACAGTCCAGGTCAATTACTGAAAGTTTTCAAATTTATGTAATTGATCACATCTAAAAGGCACATTATTTTTTCCAAATCAAGCGATAAAAAATAATCTATTTTTTATTATTTTAAAAACACGTAGTAGCTAGATGCATGACTGTAAATTTTGATGGCAGATTACCAACCAAAGACCTTATGAAATTAAGTCAAAAGTTTCGTTTCGGCAACATTAGAAAAAGCAAAAAATCTATATTTTCCAGTCACTTTTGCGTATTTTTTATACATTTTATTAATATGATTGGTTGCATCACTTTTTAAAAAAAATAGTGTTATATGTATTTATACTTTTATTTACAAGACTTCTTTTGTTAGTTTTTTTTTTTAATTTCAAATTTCATAATTTTTAGCATATCAATAACTAATCAAGTTTTTTGTAAGTTTTTCTTAAATATATTTAATATTTTTTTAATATAAAATAATTGATTTGTTCAATCATATCAATAGAGTACATATAAAATACGTAAAAGTGATTGTATGTAACATGCATTAAAGAAAAAACTAAACAATTCAAATTAATTAGCATGAACGTCCAATAATATTGAGAAGGAAGTCAAGGTCATCCACCAGACATTAATCGTTCTCCAATTAACAACAATTCGTTGCATGTCTTTGTCGCCAAAGAAATTGAACTTCTTCATCTTCCATCAATGCTTATATATATATATTGTTAGAAGGTGGATTAATATATAAATATATTTATTTATTTATATATATATATATATAAATGCACACACCAATAGCTTAGCTACAGCTACGTCTGTCTAGTACTGATATCTAATTGGAATTAGCCCAACTCCAAAAGTCAAAAGCATAGCCTGTTACGCCATGAATTCTTTTATTTTTAATTCCCAAAATAATAATTAAATATTTCGGATCAAAGACGAATCGGATTTATTTCAAATTTGAATTCAGGTAAAATCCAATGCACGTTCCAACAAACTTTCCAATTCCACTCTATAAATTGACCATCCATATATATATCAATGCGCGCATGTCTTCATGTGGTTGTGGGTGTCACATCTAAAGTTCCCTCAATCGTTTACAATATAACTAATTTTCATCTATGCATGCGGCCCAATCAAATTGCTTGAATATTGAGCCACTTATATATCTCTATATCTATATTATACACACACACATCTTCTCTCTGTAGCTACTTTGTAAGCAGCTAGCGGCCTTCTAACTATAAAAATATGTAAAAACGTGACTTTTTGAGGGTAAGGATTTTTGGATTATATATTATATTATATGATATTATATATATAGTTGGCCAACAAGTGAATCAACTCTGTTTTATACATCTAAGTCGTCTTTAAACAATGTATACTTAATTTGGCACATTCGGTCCTTACAACCTTCAAAATTGATAATATTTGTCAAAACTATGAAATTAATATTGAAATTGTAGGTTAGGGTTAATTTGAAAGATATACACTATTTATAGGGTCATTTTCATGGAAGAACCAATGGGACCGGCCGATTGGGAGGAGAAATATCGGCCGTACCGATTTTGGCAATTCTCGGTTGGTTCTTGGTGGTGTAGAGGTTTGTTTGAGAGAGGAGAGAGAGAAAGAGTTGCAGTCTTAGAGAGGAGAGAGAGAGAGAGAATGAGAGAAATCAGAGAAGAAGAGGAGGGAGGAAGGCGACAAGCTAAAATCAAACGACTTATATATTTTTTTAAAAAGAAAAAAAAATATATTTGGTTGGCTGGTTCGTCGGTTTAAAACAGGTTCAAACTGAAACTAAACTGACCAAAGTTGGTTTTGAGATATTTCTGCCACCGGCCGACTGGTTCCCTGCTGGTTTTGTACCCTGGCAGCCGGTTTGTCTATGTTAAGGCCTTTTTTTTTACACCCCTACATATTTATTTAAATAAAGAGAAATTTCACATAGAAGTCTTACACCACACACCCTACCTAATTAATATATAATTTGTTATTTTTATCATTCTATCTTAATGGATGCTTAAATATGCGTGCGCTTAAATATAAGGATAAAAATGACAAATCACACGTTAATATAGGTTTAACAGTCCAGAGTATTTTAAGATTATATATTTCGTAACACTTTTGTAAGTACTTGTATTTAATTATATATATATATGCATAGGTTGAGTTTAAGTTTCGGTGAAAATAAAAGAATGTTTTGATCGAAGTACTTTTGATTTACTGAGGTGATCTCTCAAGTTAGCCTTAAAAAGGTACTTTTCATTCCAATATATACAGAGAGAAAAACCAAATACAAAGATAGAATAACACAACAGATGTGTTTTTCATTCTCCTTTTCTTCGCCGGATATCAGATTCTTTCCCTCCATTGTTTTTTCTGCCATTTTTTTTGGCTTCACGATGTTTATAAATTTTTCTTTTGCTCTTAATTTTGTACTCGGCCAGCTACGATCAATCTACTGCTTTTTGGTGATTGAATGTCTGCTTGTGTCTTACCACATCACTCTCCATCGTCCCTGATCTATTAGTATATATATATAGGTTAGAATTGCCACAATATGTCCGATGCGTGAAGTTCACGTGCAACTTGGCTCGCCCGTGCCACCATGCGGCGTTGCATCTTATAATTGTATCTAGTGGTTACATCAATATGCTATACTTGTTGTGTCTTACCGCATCACTCTCCATTTTTTCGTACGTTATACTTGTTGCAACGGGTGTTTGTCGTTATTTCATGCTAGATCTAATAATCCACCTCACCCCCATATATATATACTACTTGCAACGGGCATAAGTGGAATAAAAATGCTTGCTGAGAAAAATAAAAAATTGTCTGAAATTGGCTGGCATCTGCTCAGAGTCAATAAAGTAAGGTCTCTAGGTACGTAGATGGTAAAAAAGAGGAATAGAGGAAGATGCGCTTGTGGTGGTACCTCCACCTAATACTTCGCGAAAAAGATGAATGGGGGAAGAGCCACGTCTCTCACAATCAGCTGCCCCTCACTCTAAACATCGACATCACAGAGAGAGAGAGAGAGAGAGAGAGAGAGAGAGTCGCCCCCAAGACACGCCCTGACTCTCCTGACCCGATATGTTTGTTGGGTGGGCCAACTGCAATTTCCCATGACCCATATGCGCCTTCTTCTTTCTCTTTTAGCTTGTCCTATATGAATGCCCATATTCATGATCCCAATTACGAAATGCCACTCCTGTGACTGAAACTTGCAAATATATATGCAATGGAGTAACGGACCCGGCAAGGTGGCTGCAACTTCTAATTTAGAGCAGCAGACAACAAAAGCATACGTCAAGTTCTTCCCAAGCTGCTTCAGTTTCAGTTTAACTTCTTTTCGTCTTGTATATATAATATCTTCCACAAAAACATAAAATTTACAGACCCTTTTCTTTTCGTTGCAAATGACCAAAACTTTGGGCGAGCTCATGTATGCATGCTGGATTCAGACTATCTAGCTAGAGTTGCTTTCGACGTATAAATTAAATCAGGTAAAAATCTTGGTTACCCGGGGATCTGCAAATTTCAGTAAAGATATAAGAGAAGAAGCTGTTTAAAGAGATTTTTAATTTCTTCAGTTACGTAATATATTATTATGGCTTTAAATTAAGCTTGACTTTTCTGAAGCTGCGCTCTAAGCTGCAAAGTCCTCAATATATATATGTGAAGCATGAAAAAGTTTCTAAAAGTAAGTATATGGTGGAATTAATTTTTAGTTTCAGAAATCTCAGAACGAGTTGGAACAGTTCTTAAAATATCTCTTTCATTTTTTTTTTTCCCTGTTACAGTACGGTTGAAATGGGTGAAACAATTCTATATAATGACTTGGACGATGAAACAGTACTGAAAACAAGAACAAACCCACGAAAGAGATCTAAGGTACTCCAGAAGATTAATGGACTTATTTTTGTACACACTCTAAATTTGACAAATTTGTAGGTGATAAAAGCGGAAAGTTCTTAGCAATTTTGTTTCAAGTAAGTCCGTAACAATATTACTTCTTGGAACTAGAAGCAATAAGCCTTTCTAAGGGAGAGGGAGAGAAGGTTAGAGAAAAGATAAGAGATTTTCAGCAAGCAAACGAATGACAAGATGATCTTAAACTGCAGGCTTTTAATGCTGGCTACAGCGAGTGTTGTCCATGTAGGCGAGAGGAAGAGCAAAGAACATGGGGGTGTTGGGGCCCCCCAGCGAGGGTGGGGAGAGATAAAGGCAAGGGGCCCACATCACCGCCCATGCGCACGCTGTCATACCAAAACCGAACCCATCATCGATCCGATTCCTTAGACCTAACCCTAACCCAACATCCACACTATTACCCAGAAAGCTAAAACAAAAAAAGACCCACCTCAAACCCCTACCCAAACACACTTCTCTAACTCTCTTCTTACCCTTTTTCTGGTTCTTCATTTTCTCTCCCAAACCCATACCCAACTACTTTAAGCATCATAGAACAGACCCCGCAATGAGAAACAAAGCTTCAAAGAGTGGATAAAGAGAAGAAAGATGGCTGATTCAGCTGAAATTTTGGTGGGTGTGCCGAAAAGCCTTTCTTTTCTCGTTCTCTTTTCTGGTTGAAGGTTAGTATCATTTGATTCTTCGAAACCCCAAAAAAAAAAAAAAAAAATCCAGAAAGAAAGTCACCAAGCTAGAAGTAAAGTGAAAACCAACAACACAACCCCCTTTGCTCTCTCTATTTGCTTGGGTTTTGTAAGCTTGAGCTAATTAGCTAGGGTTTGAGGGTAAACAAAGCTGTAATGGATCCGATCACAGCACATGGCCGTCCTCTCCCTCCGCCTTTCCTATCCAGAGATCTTCAACTACACCCCCACCATCAATTCCAAAACCACCAACCCCAAAATTCCGAGGAGGAACAAAGCGGTAATGTTAGCTTAAATCGTGGGCTGAAACGAGATCACGATGAAAACAACACCAACAACGTCACTGCCACAACCACTGACAGCAAGGAATTCGGCTCAGGCTCCACTGGAGAGGGAGAAATTAATCGAAGACCCCGAGGCAGACCCGCTGGCTCCAAGAACAAGCCCAAGCCGCCCATCATAATCACCCGCGATAGTGCAAATGCCCTCCGATCCCATGTCGTCGAAGTCGCTAATGGTTGTGATATCATGGAAAGCGTTTCCACTTTCGCTAGGCGGAGACAAAGGGGGGTTTGCATTATGAGTGGGACTGGCACTGTCACTAATGTCACCCTCAGGCAGCCTGCTGCAGCCGGTGCAGTTGTGACTTTACATGGAAGATTTGAGATTTTATCTCTGTCAGGGTCCTTTTTACCCCCTCCTGCGCCACCGGCCGCCTCGGGGTTGACCATATATCTAGCCGGCGGTCAAGGCCAGGTGGTTGGCGGTAGCGTGGTTGGTCCGCTTCTGGCATCTGGCCCAGTTGTTATAATGGCAGCATCATTTGGTAATGCAGCATATGAGAGGCTTCCTTTGGACGAGGAAGAGCCACCGGCGCCAATTCCGGGAAGTGGATCTCTCGGATCACCAGGACTTGTCGGGCAACAACAGCCACAGCAGCAGCAGCAACTACTGCCTGATCCTAATTCATCTCTTTTTCATGGCATGCCCCAAAATCTTCTAAATTCATGCCAGTTACCGTCTGAGGCCTACTGGGGTGGCACGGGTCGTCCTCCCTATTAACAATACCAAAACTGTGTTTTGATTTCTTCCTCTTTGTTACTGGTTTTCAATCAGCTTTTATTCTTATTTTACAAGTTAGTCATGTTCAATTAAGATGTTAATTATGCTATTCGTCGGTCTTTGATTGAAGGATGTACAAATTTTATGAATTTTTGGCGGGTTGATTTTATCTGAACTGCTAGCTCGATCCTCCAGTTCAGCCCAAGTAATATATCTCAGAGATCAATCAGCAGTATACCGGAGGATGGCTATCCATAATTTCTCTCTATTCTTTCATTTCTTCCAGCCAGTTTCTGATAACTTCCATGATAACCTAATTGTTCGTTCACTCTACAGAGGCTCGGAAAGCAGACACATGATCTAGACCTTGAGGGGTTTTATTCTTTATTTTTTGTTGTAAGACTCTAAATTTTTCATTAATTCCATTACATGATCTAAACGGCCCTTAAGAACAACTTCAACTTAACAAACACAATTTCTTGGATTACATGCTTCACTTCTACAATTTCTAGAAAAAAAAAATATTATTCTCAATATTTCTTAGCACTTGCTCGTAAAAGCACACACTTTTATCTCTTCTCTCTCTCTCTCCAGTACCCATCATTACACCAGACCTCCCTTTTCACTTCACACACTTTCAAACTTGTTATCTTATTATTGGAATCATAGCAGGTTCATTTAAGTTGGTGCTGTTTTAAGGTTGGTGGAGGAGGTGCAGTAGTCTTAATTTAAAGAAAATAAGGTCACGGGAGGTCATAGGCGTAGGGTTCTTCTGTCACTCTGACGAATTAGGGTTTATTTATATATGGAGGCAGAGATGTACATTGTAGACTGGGTCACACGTGCACTGCCCTGTAGAAAGCTCCTTTTCGAGGCTGCAACCCGAACAAACAGACCTTAAGCAAGCGTTAAAGTTCCTCTCTCTTTCTCTCCCTCTCTTCCCGTTGGCAGCAGAGATCTAAAGAGCTGGAGTGATTCGACAAAGGTAGTAAAATATAAATATATATATATATAGTTTTTGTCTTGATTAAGCAGTGGATGCTCTTGAAACCCTAGCCACCTCTGGTTCTCTGCACAGGAAGTAACCCAGTACTCATGCCAACATATACTTCTGTTTTTTCCCTTATTTTATGAGAAACTTATCTGGAGTACTCTCATTTGTTGCACTTGCACATATATATCTTCTGTTGATCATCAGAGTTTCCCGCAGACATCTTTCTTACCGAGCATCACCAGAGAATTTTATTTTTTTTCCCTACAGATTTCCTCCCTCCCCCATAAATACTAAATAAAATGTATTTTTAACATGATGTCAGCCAAATATTCGCTTGTTTTGTTAGGTCTTCCACTTCATTATAAATCTTCAAATGCTTATAGATATTCATATTGATCCAGCTTGATTATTATCTTTCCAAGCATGCATGCATTTGGCTATATTAAGACTTGGAGGCCGATATAGGCCGGCCATGTTCTTGTTCTTCGTGGAGTGTGACTCCTGGAATTAAGTGGAAAGTAAGCCACTTTATATATGTTCTCTTTTCGGGAATATAATGCGTGCGTGGGCCAGGAAATTGCCAAACTGTGTTTCCCTCCTAGTCGATGGCCTCAGGCGTTCTTATAATTTCTTAATGCAGCGTGTGGTCATACTCATGATAGTCAAGTAACTTTGAACATAGCTGGAATCCGGCTTTTGATATTAGAGATTAATACAGCTGATTTGTGGGTTGTATGTCGCATAAATGGGTCATACTGTACTTGAGATAATCTTTCGCAGTTCCTTCCTAGTATGAAGAGCATCATTAGGGTTCTTTTAACTAGTACTACAGCCAAATGATTATGGGCATATATATTTTATATATACATATTTTTTTTTTATATACACACATATGTCTTAAATTTATCCTTTTTTTTACAAAATATTGTATGGATTACATATTCTAAGACTGTAAATATTATAATTTTTCTGTAAGAATCTTTTTTTGCACGATCAATTTATTATTGGTCTTCTTGATCAAAATTAGGATTCCAAACACGGATCGATTGATCGCCTAATTCGCCTCCTATTAATTTTCGTTTAATTTTCCGGAGATCACTCTAACTACGTGGACCAAGTGTTGGCTTTAAGTTTAAACTTACCCGTGCTGTGTTGATGATCATTGGTTAAAGCATGAAATAGCGGTACTAAGCTGATAAGAATTTTGAATTTGGGTACGGATCGAATACAAATTAACAATTCTCATCAACGCAATGATTTTTTTTTTTTTCCAAACTTAATGAAATATAGATTTAAATAAAATAGAAAAAACGACATCGTATTTTCTCTTACGTGTTTTTTTTTTAATAATTCTCTTCGTACCTATATTATTTCTCTTGAATAAATGAATCTTAAAGTACATATATGATAAAACTATAATAAAAGGTCAAACGTCGACGGCCGTCACAAGGCCACAACTTCCTACACGTTGAAATGTCTGATCTACATGATGCATACTCACCTATATATGTTAATTTTTACTTATTGCGCCACTCTGTCGATCTTGCGGTAAAGCGCTATATTTTCTAGACACAGCTAGTCGAATAGAGGCCGTACGTTAAGTGGTCACTTTTGAAGCTTACATTTAGTGGCGGTTGCAAACCACCGAGGCCCTTTTGCATATTGAAATGATATCAAATATTCTATAAATAATAATGATAAAAAAATAATACTAAAATATTAAATAATAATAAAAGTATGTAAAAAATAATAATAATAAAATAATTCTACATACAATTGCGAAATGTGTAAATGTCGCGTAATTATTTTAAAAAAGAGTTAAATTTATTATTAAAAAATTAATTTTTTTCATGTAGGTCACATGTTTTATTCATTTTTTTCAAAGTGATTACGCGGTAGTTGCACAATTCACAGTTGTACATATATTCTCATAATAAAATAATGAATAGTCATTGATGATCAGTATTCTCAAAATATTTCACTACTCAAACCAACCTTAATCTTGTGCACAAAAGAGAGGAATAGGGCTGGGTTTGTGACTACTAGGGGTGTCAAATCATGTTAACGGGTCGTGTTCGTGTCGTGTCAAGACATGTATATTATATTATATAGGTCAACCCTAACCCGACCCGTTAAACTTATTGTGTCAAAATCTCAAACCCTAACACGATCCGTTAACATAACGGGTCGTGTCAACCCATTATGACCCGTTTATGTAAATCGATTGAACATACTCAAAATTAACCTATTTGACCAAGTTAAGTTTAGCATAATTTTATATAAATGTAAAAATCACAATATTTAGAAAAAAAATATATAAAACTAACTACAAGTCCAAAATTACAATCCAAACAATAAAATATATAGAAATTAAAATCCCAACAATTTTATTTTTAGGTATAAGGGTATAATTATAACTTTAACTTTCTTAACGGGTCATAACGGGTTAATCCGTTAAGCAATCGTGTCTTAACGGGTCAACCTGTTTTGACCCGAACCCGTTAGGGCTAAACTCTAACTTGCTTTTATCGTGTCGTGTTCGTATTGGGTTAACGGATCGTATCACATATTGCCACCCCTAGTGACTACTGCAACTTTTAAGAAATCTGAACTATGGACTAAGCAGTTATCTTAATTAACAGCCAGCTGTTTTAAAATCATTTATAACATTTATGTTATACATCTTAGCAAGTTTTGTTTAGAAGAATGACGGTACCCTTTATTGGTTACTCTCGCTTATGGCAGATGAATATTTTGTACATATAATGAAACTTGAGGGTTACAAGGAGAAAAGTAAAGGCCCAAGCCCAAGTTCCTAAAAAGAAATAAAGACCTTATATAGAGATTACAAAAAAAAAATAAGGAAAAACCTATAAAATTTAGTATTTAATAGTAGGAAGACATGCATGATCTAGAGAAAACAAGGCAATCATATGCTTAAGGAGTTGAAAGATGGATAAAAACTTACCGTATGTCCCATAACACCATAATTTACCAAATTGTCTGCTAGAGCATTACCTTCTCTGTAGACATGATAATACTAAAAAAGAAAATCATTCTTGAAATGTAATATATCATCCTAAATGGTTGAGTAAATCCTGGGGGAGAGGGGCCTTTAGTGAGTCAATTAACCACAATGAGGGAGTCAGTCTCTGCAACTAGATCAGTGATACTGATACTCATTTCATAAAACAAAGTTAAACCAAATCTTAAGAGCATCCGCATCGGCTTCTTCAAACAACATTTCATCTTCAAATTTTGCATATTTTATCAATAGTTGGCCCACATCGGTTTAGCCAAACCCTTTTCATTTTAAACTTTATCTACAGTAATTTCATCTTTTTCTTCAAAGATGAAAGTACTATTTGAAGTATAAATGTATATTTTATTAATTTCGGCTCCTCTCTCCCGCGATTTCTTTCTCTCTTCTTCTTCACTCTCTCTCCCGCGTCTCTTCTTTCTTCTCTTCTTCCCTCTTTCTCTCTCGCGTCTCTTCCTTCTTTGGATTCTTCTAGTTTTTTTTTTCTCTCTCTTTTTTCTCTTCTTCTTCCCTCTCCCGCATCTCTTCCCTCTTTCGCTGGGGTGGTTTACTGGATTGATTGGTGGGTTGGGGTTCCAAGTCCTCAAACTGTGGTTCATTTGTTTGCATGGAGATTGGAGAGTTCCAATGGTTTTTGGTGAAGATTTTTTCTTTCTTTCTTTAATGGAGTATGTTCGGTTGGTGAGAATGCAAGAAGGGGAAAAAGCATTTCATTTTGTTCTCATTTTTCCTTAATAGGATTTCATGTATATAATAATATTCTTTTGTTTATTGGATTGTGAAAATGAATATTATTATTGGAGATTATGAAAAAAGAATTAATTAAAGAAATATAAAAATAATATATAATAATATTTTATTATTATAGAGAGTATGATGGTTAATCCAATGTAGATTTTAAGTTTTGAATGATTAGCTAAAAGTGAAAAAGTTACATATTAGTCAAAATTTGAAGAATAAGATAGACAATCCAATGTCAATGCTCTAAGGTAGACAGTTCTATAAAAGTGTTAGTACCAACACCTAGAAAATAAGAGAAACTAGCAATGATAGAGCAATTATTGGAATGTAAAACTCCACCACAACCAGTAGGCTCAAGATTACCTTTTGAAGCACCATCAATCTTCAACTTAAGAATGCCCAAGGGAGGTGGAATCCATTTGACCAAGATGTCTTCTTGTCCTAATAGCGATCCGAGAGATATACAAAGAATTGAGAACATCAGTATTGATGTTAGACACAATATCTTTAGCCTTAAGCATTGGGTTCAGGTCCCAGAGCCACTTCTTAATTATCTTACCAATAATGGTAATAGCGGTAGTATTAGGACCTTCAAATCTTGCTCTATTATGAGCTACCCATAATTCCCAAAAGAGAAGAGATGGTAACAAACGAGCAAGTAAATTAAATTGGTTAGAACCCTTGAAAGAAGACCACCAATGGATAGCAGCGTTTTTCCAACAATTAGAATTCAGAAGAAAATGACCAAAAACAGAACAAAAATAATACCAAATGTTCTTTGCAAGGGAGCAGTCCAAAAAAGCATATTCAATAGAACCCTCAGAACAAAAAGAGCATTTAGAAGCCATGTGAATCCCACTTTATTGAACTATATCATTGAGGGAAATTCTGATCCATTATGCCACAATTTCTAAACGAAGTCTGAAATTTTGGTAAGGCAACTTGATTTCAAATAAAATTCAAGGCATTGACAGGAGGGGAGTGGTCCCGAAAAAGGTTCCAAGCAAACTTGGAAGAAAAATTACCATCATGAGAATGTTTCTAAACTCTAATATCACAACCATGTTTAAGTGTAATAAGGAAGTGATTAATTTCATGAAGCAGAGTGGTGTCACCCAAATTAGAGATAATAGGTATTTTCGATCCAGTAGAAGAACAAATGGTTTTTCAATTCTCAAGCCGGTATGTAAAGTACATCATCTATATCATTTAAATAGTAAGATTTAATTTATAAGATTTAATTTTAAAATCTATCTTCCAATCAAATCAAATTATGTCATTAAACACTTTATTAGATATACTTCACATACCGACTTTCTATCTTAGCTACCATTAAAGTTCTTATTTAGAGATGTAAGGTTATTTTTTGGGATTTGACTTTGGTCCAATTCTTATTTGAAATTGAGTCCGTCGAATTTGAGACACGTCTCATGACAAAACACAACGAATCCATAACACTTCCTGTTGGAATGGAATTTTCAAGCTTCGTGTCTGATGGCACTTTTATTAACGCAATTGTTACAGGGCAGTGCTAGCGTTCCGGCGTGCCCGTTAGCACAGATCTCTTTTTTCTTTTTCTTTTTCTTTTTTTTTTTATTTTTTAACATATTTAAATATTTTAAAAAAATAAAAAATATATATATCAATACATGACTAAAAATCATTTCCTTAATCATTAAATAAAAAAAAATTAATACAAGAACGGTCAAAATAAAAAATAAAATAAAAAGTGAGGCAACATTCATGATTTATATATGATCACAATTATCAAGAAAATAAAACAAATAAACAAAAGCCGTACGGATGATCAAGTAAACGATGACCATAAATAGGGCCTTTGGGTCTTGCCCCATTAATTATTTCCCTTCATTATCTCATTCCATATATATTAATTATGAGGCTCTACTTTATGTCAGTGAAGTAAATAATCATATAGGTTACAAGCCTTCCCCGTTCTCGCTCCTAATTAATGAACCTTGCTTCCTATCAAACAAATGAACCTTGCTTAAGTGTCAAACCATATCATTTATATATAAGATAATTATCCGGTACAAATAAATCGTCAATTTGGTCAGACGACACCAGAATCTTTGAAATCAAATCTACCGAAATCAAACTAATAATATTGTACTAACAAATAATTTTTAAAATTGTAAATCATTAATCTTCCTCAATATTCTGACGTTACGAATAAGCTTATCTGGGTCCTCAATATATCTGGTATTCATTCTTCACATGAAATCCTCCTACGTACCGGGTATTGATTTGATCAGATCCGCTAGTCTCAGATGGGGGATTCATCTAGAACCCAAAAATGGGTTCCTCCAGACACACGAAAAATAAAAGACACATGGATGTTGGACATGTGTCGGTCCCAAGTTAAAGAACTGAGGATTCAATGAATTAGACTCGATTGTGAAGCAACAAAATTTTCTTTTTCCTTATCATTTTCTTTTATATTAAGCTGCTACGGTCATGGATGCTCACAAAAGAGAATAAAAGCATTGATTACATGCAAGACCAGCTCACCTTCGAACAAAGTCGGAGTGGGTACCAGCTTTTATGTAGCATGCATGGGGAGTGAGATCCCCCTCCTCTACCAAGCGTTAGGGAAGATTTCTCACACGCACCAACTTGATTTGAGCAACAATTAAGAGAAAGCTATTCCCATTATTCTGAGAATCAATAATCTATCCGTAACCGCCGCAATTCAGATCGAAAGGTCGGGCTGGAAATCAATGTCCTATGGGCAAGACTCCTTATGTCCTCCCGGGAGCAATCGCGTGAGATACGAACTAGCTCCCAGAGTGCACCTCCACTTATCATGTCCTTTGCATTTACTTCTGCAATTTATAAACCCAGACTTCTCAAGGAACAAGTCCCGGATATTTAAACTATTCAATAAGCTAGTAAAAAGAAGCACTTGTACCGTGTTGTGCCAAGTGGCAGAGTGCAAGCTCAATGTGACGCCTGATTGGTGCAGCTTCATCATTAGCATTTTGTACAATCCATGGAAGTGCACCATCCTCTATCAAAAGAGATCTTCTGCTATTTGTCCCTATAACGAGGCACCGTATCAATAAACTACACATAGTAGGAAGACTTTGACATTAACAATAGGAAAGAGAAAAAGATGCTGCTACAAATCCAAAAGTGAGGCACAAATACATTTATCAAAATTGTCACTGTAACGTACAATTGCTTTTGCTAGAGTTATAAAAATTATCTCAACCATACACATATAATTGGGATAGAAAAACTGAATTGTCATTTAATTTTTCTTTTTTTTTCTCAGATCGGTTGGTGGAGAAAAACTCAGATAGGTTGGGATATTTACTTAACATCAATCAGTTTGAATATTTATCCAATTCCATACCACCGCTAAGGTGATGGGCAGACAACTCCATAAGCATCATTGTTAAAGAACTAAATAATGACTTGTGTGAGATCATTTGAGGTACCTACCTTGAGTAGAGGCCCGGGACTCGCATTTTGCAAAGTTAGCAATTCCACGTGCAACTTGAGACAGAACGTCAGGATGTCCACATCTCACAATTCCTAGCAAGGCCTTAATACCACCTTCAGACTTCAGCTTCATTCGTAGCTTATCTACAGGATGAAGGAGGAGGGAAAAAGAGAAAATAAAAAATCAACAAATCATGATTCAGACTAAAAAAAACACAAGCACACTGGAACATGGTAAGGCCAAAAACTCAAATGAGTAAAGCAACAAAAAAGGGAAATATATTCTACAAAAGGTTATCAAACAGAGCAACAGGCATCAACAAATCAACTAATCCTCTACCTGCTGATGAAAAAACAACAGAAAATGGTAAAAAAAAAACTAAAGGTTATATTCTTTGTTAAAATATATGGAAACTAACTGCAACATTTCTATTTTCATCCACTAGGTTTCATCATTATTAAGTAATTTAAAAACAAAGAAGAGAGTAATCAGTGGGTCCAGAAAGAATATTATGGTGCGTATAAGGTTTCAAAGCATCTCTTCCTTCAATGCAAAGGCTCAGGACTGAATGTGCTTCCTGATTTATGAACAAAAATTCTTTCCACTTTTGTAACACATACTTCCCACAAGCTAAAGGACCTATAGGGACAAAAACATAACAAAAAAATAGAGAAAATTCAAAAAATACAGTATACCGTTGCCACATAGATTAGCAATAGCTCCAGCAACCATGCGTAAGGTTTGAGGATCCTCAGCATCAGCTGCTGTCATTGATAAAAGACTAATCCCTCCTTCAGCCATTATAAGTTCTTGATTGGCTTCTGCTATGCCAAAAGGAAGCAACATAAAAAACTAATATTCCAAAGTGAACAAATCCCAACCCAATTGTAACAAAATTCAAAAAGAAAGAACAGAGATCCAACCCTCTCAAACATAGAGACAGAGACAGAGACAGAGACAGAGACAGAGCAGAAAGTACCATTCATTGCAAGATTGGCAATTGCACCAGCTGCTACCCTGCGAACAGTTTCATCCTCAAAGCTTCTAAGAAGCACCAGCAAGGAAGTAAGACCCCCAGCTTCAACAATCTTTTTCTGGTTCACTTCTGCTTTTTGCATGGTGAGCACAAGTCATTTCTAACATCAAACTAAAAACAGGCTTCAAGAGGAAATGCATCTAAAGAAAACCAATATTGCATTCTAGGATATGGAATCACTTCGGAAATTAAAGAAGATTCTCTGGGATCCTGAAATGACCTCCCTCACACAACCTTATGAGATGAAAGCAATACACCCTATCAATTCATTGGGCAGGGTAGAATAGAAAATGGATAAAAATGAAAATGGGGTTATAAGATCACTTCTGTCATCAATTTGGGGAGTTCTCAAGGGATCCCATATTAGTTTGCATATATCATCATAATATGTGATAGGTACAGTAATATAATGTATCATACTTGAAATGTAAATTTGGCTTCCCTCATTATTCTTCAAGAACTGGGATGTTTGCCCATATAAGAATCAGAACAAAACAAGCAAGCATCATTTCTAAGTCATACAAAAACAGAGGTTGGAAATACTACACCAAAGTTATGGAAAAAGAAGATTAGCATGAGGCTCCAACTCTATTTGCTCATTTTACCGCTTTTTTAATGATAGTGATTAAAACGGTTCTCCTGACAAACATGACATTGTATATAAGCTAGTTATACAACAAACATAGATAGTACATGTGGGCATATATCTAATAACAAAGCACCCCCCAAAAAAAGTTACCTACCTTCAGCTGCTAGGTTGGCCACTACTTTTACAGCATGAGTCCGTACGTTGGCATCTTCTGACTCGAGTAGTGCCAAGATCTTTTGCAATCCAACTATTAAATTAATTGGTAAAAAAAAAAAAAAGAGATACAATGATTATATATAGGCCCAAATGAGATAAAGCTTTAAAATTCTTCTATTACCTTGCTCAAAGAGTGTTGCAATTGATGCCTTCTGTCCATTTACAGCATCTTTAAGTTGGGGATGCCTAAATGGAGACATGGAAGAATCTAGACCAGTATACGCATTTCCAGACCCACCTCTGTCAAGATACCTTTTCATCTACAAACATAAAACAAAAGAAAATGGAATTAAATTTCTCTAAGATACACATGTAATATAGCTAACACTACAGAGGGACAAGAATCCTCTTTTCCATCATAACTAGTAACTTAAACCATTTACTCTGCTAAACAAGGAGGTTTTTCACTCAAAAACATATCTTTTCTCTCTCAGAATTGTCGTTTAAGGAAGTAGATCTGGGAAAATCTAGTGAGCTCTCATGATATTCCCCCCTTCATGTCTAAATTGTTATAAAACTCCAAGATTATAAAAACCATGGATCCATTATGCTCTCATACAATTTGGGCAGTTAAAACCTCAAATAACTCCACAATGGAGATAAAATCAAAATCAATCACGGAAACATCAACATATAAACTACAAGCGAAATTTAATCCAAATACCTGATCAGCTTCAAAAGTCAGTTGCAGCAACTGACTTCGTAGTATTATTATTTCTTCTTCAAGTTTCTTCTTCTGATGCTCCTCATCCTCGAGAATTTTGTGAAGCTTCAAAACCTCAACACTTCCACCTGCCTAGTACACCGAGACAAACCCTTATATGCCATTTATTGCATGCTTGGAAGTTTACAAGATCCAGATGATTTTATTACAGATACTTCTTTAAGCAAGGCAAGGACCATACCTCTGACTGCCTATCTTGCCCTTGTTGACATTTACAATTTTTTACTTCTTCTTCAGCCACTTTTCTTAGTTTAATTTCCTCTTCAAGCAACTTTTTCAACTCAACAAGTTCCTCGGCAGCAGAGAGGCCAGGCCCCTGAACAGTAAACAAAATATACAAGATGATCTTTTATTTTTTTTAAGTATAGTATGATCATTCTAAAGTAGGCTATACTCTAATATGCCCATAATTAGAGACTACTTTTGACCTGAGCTGATGGACCAGACATTCACCGCCACCCCACCACCAAAAAAACACGGGAGATATAACCTCAACAGAATAAACGGTCACATTATGCTCCAACTTAGGATGAAAACTGCCTCTGTATTTCACGATAAAAGATTCTAGAGAGTCATATGCAAAAGGCAGTCATGAGACACACAAGCGGCAGTCATGAGCCACTTGTCCAATTTGATGTTGAAAATAACAAGGTGCATGTCTATCTTCTCAAAAGCATCCTATGACAAACAATCATTCCAAATTCCTCTTTCAAGAATACAACATAACAGAAAAAAATGTTCCAAAAGGAAGTACCTGTCCAATGCAATTACCGTCTGTGAAGACATCAAGATCACGCTGTAGTTGATTCAACACCAACTTCTCCTCCAGCTGCTTGACTGATTCCATATAATCCATCTGGCATTTTAGCCTCTCCTTCTGAAAAAAAGATGATACAGAAATTAACAGCAAACAAATACAAATAAGAAGAAAAAAAAGCTAAGAACTTCAACGCTCCAGAAATCTTTGCAACTGAAGTCCATGAAAGAAAAGTAGGGAAAGGAAAATGCCCTAACACGGATTCCTTTCTAGAGCATTTTTATGCCCCCCCCCCCCCCCCCCCCCCGGGCTCTTTCTCCAGCTCCTTGGGAGATCCAAATGAAGGCTGCACCGGGCATGACAACAATTAACAAGTAATAATGAAATTTCAATCATCCAGGTTGCAAATTGGCCCCCAAAGCCCCAGCTAGTTTGTTTGGACTAGCGCTTGACATTCTTCAGCTTGTCCGAATGGATTAGAATTTAAACCACCAACCACCAAGTATGATGCAGCAGTATTCTAACATTTTTTTGTATAAGTAAACAGTTCATGATCACACACACACAAACACCACAACATCTACATATACATTTGAAGAAAAAATTCAAACTTATCACAGATAAGAGTGCTGTTCAAATAAATAGCCCAACAAACCTCTAATGCATCTGCAAAGCTTCTCTCAACCTCAGAGACTCGATTTTCCGCTTCTATATTTATTCTTTCTACTTCATCCTCAAAAGCTTTCTGCAGCCTTTCATTTGCTGCAATGAGCTTGTCCAGTTGTACTTCAAGCCTCCTAGACAAACTTTTGTAATCAAATTCCTCCTTTATTTTCAACATGTTCTCTACCTTCATAGCCTGTGATTGATGGCACATCCAATAATTATTCTTGCAGACACGTAATACGAACTCTCAATACAGTTGCCAGTTACATAAAAGGTGAAGACTAGGCATTGATAAAAATCAAATGATTTTTTTTATATAAGGAAAGGAAGAAGCTATTAAAAAAGATATGGAAAGAAAATGAAGAAGGTTCAACATTCCAGCAAAGGGCCATCTAAAAGAACTAAAATGGCTAATATTGAGAGCATCACATGTATTGGACACTTTGAAGCTAATATTTGAAGCCTTCTAAATATAAGAACTAACCCTTTGTCCAAACAGTATGGTGCTTGTTGTCTCTCCCCGATGGCGTGGGGATGGGCCAATAGTGACAATTAAAGATGTCCTCGCTGTGCCTGTGAGGAAATACCCAATGTGAAGCATAGCCTATCTTAAAATATATAGATCCTTGATTAGCCTCAATGTGCACATCGGAATCATGCAGGTGTCTCAGAAACTAATTTGACCATTAAATCAGGATCAAATATTGACATGAGTATGAAAGATATCACCTCCAAATGAGTCTCTAAGCAACCTTGTAAGTTTTGAATCACGAATTGGAACATGAGCACTATTCTCTGCTAGAGCATTTATGCACTTCCCCAATGCACTAAGAGAGAGGTTGATAGACTTAGCTTCCTCTAACATATGTCCCTCACTTCCTGCGGTAAAGGACGAGAGACAATGTCACAACAAAACTAATGAGTCTAACTCATATACAAAAGCATCAGAGTTGACATAAAGCAGATTCATCAAAAGCCATATAAGGCCCATAAGCCATTGCTATTTCATGCCTGTGCAAAATTCAGGATGTGGGCATTAGATGTCAAAACATTCTGGGCGGTAGATAACAATCACTCACAAAAAAACAAAACTCATTATATTTTCTAGCAAGATTTCCATCTAAAACAAAAGACTTTCTAGAGTAGCACTGTTCAAATTTTCTCCGCACTACTTTTTTCATGTATCATTTTCCTTCATGTTTTACTGGACACAAAATAATCCATCTCTGGTGGCCCTGCACATTTTGTCTCCAACATTCCTACAAGTCAAAATTCCAGTAAGACATAAACCAGATGCCAGCTCGTGAAGCTTTTACAGATATTGATGTGGCCTTAATTGTAGGATGTCTGATTCCACAGCCAAAAAAAAAAAGCAGGTGCCAACTGCTTGAGAAACATGGGGGCCTTGATCTCTTCAAGTTATGGAAATATTTTGAAAAATCCAATAGCAACTTCAGCACCATTTACGTGCATGAAAAATTTCAATCATCCCAAAACAAAACTATTGATATGATTTGCCTCCAGAACAGAATTGTAAACCACGGTACCATTACAGGCATGTAAATGCACAAGAACCCAGCTGCGTCCACGGATGGAAAGCTACCCCGAATTGTGTAGCCCAGTAGCTTATTATTATAAAAACAAATAACTATGAGAGAGGTCATGAGTGGGGCATACACCTGACTTGTGGATACGCTCTGACCCTGCTAGATCTACTACAACTAGCTTGCTTTTCCGAACAAGTGGCTTTAAAGGTTTGGCCAAGTGAGAGATGTCACCATTTTCACTGGAAATGATATCTTCTCCATCCATGAAAGACCTTTTAACATGGACCTGTACAAAGGAACTAAAATGCATCAAGATCTACGTTGAGTAATCCACACCAGTAAGAATTACCAACTGGATTCATGAAATGTTGTTGCAAGAGTATAAATATAATTCAGAATTTATTGTATAATTGACAGCTGATGATTTCACCATCAGAATAGCATGACTACGAGAAGACTCAGTATTCAATTTTGTGTTAGCAGCGATTCGATGAGTTTCCCCTATTCTTAGCAGCTCCAAAAACCTCTGCTGGTCCCTGATTTCTACAAGAGTTGCCCTTGGTAGGGAAACATCACCAATTTTTGGATCTTCCACAATAGGAATGTTATCATTTGCAGGATTGAGCAGGTCTTGCAGGGCCTCCATGTAAAGCTACATGTGTTTGTTGAGAAAAAAAAAAAAAGAGTCATTTAGTAGACAGGACAAGATTAAAGAGTTTATTTTGAAAACAGAATCATTATGTCTACACCAATGGTGAATAAGAAGTGAGAATATAAGATTCCCTTATGAAGAAATGCAACCAGAACAACCTGCAAATATGAGACTGAGACAGAATCAGTCTCAGGAGAAATTTCTGCTAAAATATCCTCCATAGAGCGAACCATGATTCCGCGATCAGCTGTATCTTGCTCTCCCAGTCGTCCAAGAGTAAAAGTTTTACCAGTACCGGTCTGACCATAAGCCATCACAGTTCCATTGTACCCATCTAAAACACTCTACAAAATCATGGCCACATTATCAGATTGCTGCCAAAATTATGACATGATAATAGAAACATGTGACAGGAGATTTGATTCATATAAACTTAACGTGAAGAAAGGTAGTGAGCACTTCCCAGAACTAATATAATAGTACTGACAGGTGAGTGGTACCAAATCATCTATAAGAGAAACAGCTTAAGGAAGTTCCCCTGACAAGCAAGATATGTAACACAAATAACAGACCTCTACAACAGGCTTAGCGACAACTTCATAGACACGCTTCTGGGATGCAAATTCAGTAAGAACCTCATCAAATTCATAAGTGTCTGAATCCCAATTGTTTTTCCGAAGTTTCAACCTTTTGAGCTGAGGTAGAGCAAATCCCAAAATGATTATACACCACAACCAAGTAATAAAATACCAGAAAGCTAAAAAATTAAGAGAGAGAAAACATGCAAGCGAAGACACAACAACACAACTACTAAGGGCACATGTAGAATCTAAAAATTGAAACTAGACTCCCACTAGGAGCACCTCTGGCTGCAACTCCACACAATCAGCAAAATCTGCATCTGCTACCAATTCTTCAGTATTTTGAGGTCGTAGTCTTATAGCCACTCGAACTCTTCCAGGTACTGTTTGATAAAAAAAAAAAACAACAACAGTTGGCATCCCGAAGTCCGTTGTTTTTTCAATCATGTGGAGGTCATTATACATACAGAAAACATATGTTGCCATGTATATATAGAAAAATATATAATACACATATTTGGACAGTTGCCACTTGAGCCAAGGGCTACGAGCAACAAAAGGAGCGGGAATGGGAAAGCTCAAAAATGTTAACGCTTCTTAACTCTGAAAAGTTTATACAAAAATAGCGAAGTGCATCTTTGAACGTTTGCAGAACACATGCGAAGGGATCAATCTCAAAAGCTAAAAAAAAAAAACTTGAATGATAATAATAACACGAGCATAATCTTCAAATTACCTCGATCAAAAATCGAAAAATAACGATTACAAAAAAAATGAAATTGCATTGCAATAGATAAGAATGTAGAAATAAGAAGTTACGAATGGGACCCTTTTTTGGAGAATGGAATGAAATTCACCTCCGTCGCCGTCCTTGGAAGCGAAAGAGGCGGGGCTACTGCGGCGGAGGGCGGATCCCGAAGAGTGAGACGGAGTAAGCCTGGATTTAAACGACGACGATTTGATGTTCGCTACCTGGACTGGCCGATCCACCTTCATGCCACTACTTCCCCTGTGAGCTCCATTTCTATATGCACTCGAAGCCATAAGAAGAAGAAAATTAAGAAAAAACTGAAAATCAGTACTCCTCCGATACTCAAAACAGTCCCTCCTCCATTAAAATGAAGAAATCCAGGCAGAGAGGGGAGAGTTTGATTGGTGCTTCCGATTTGGCGTTTGGGTGGTTTCAAAGTTGTGCCGGTGATTTTCAAACATATATTAAGTAAGAAAAAGACGTGCGGAAAGAGACAGGGGAGGGAGGACCCGGAGGAGCCCCACCGTCTCAGATCGGTGGGTCCCACTGTTTTTATAGGTTGTGGTTAGGGGATGAAATTGCGAAAATGTCTTCATAGATAATTAGAACTTTCTCATCGGATCTAAATTTTGAGCATTGCTATGCATCATTTTACACACCACACATTAATATATTTTTTTTTTTTTTATTTTTTTTTCAATTTTTTTTTATTTTACTCTTCTTGAAATATTTATATTTTTTTATTCATCATCCATATAATACACATTTAATAAGAGAAACAAATAAAAATAAATAAAAAAAGTTATGATGTGTGGTGTGTAGGATAATGCAAAGATTAATTCCTAAATTTTAGCTGCGATACCTATAATTTTATCTTAAATTTTATTCTCTTTTAAAATAATTTTTACATCCTATTTTTTATTATTTTTCTATTTTATTAAAATAACATTCTTCTATTTTTTTTTTATTAATTTTTTCTCTCATTTCTATTTTTATTCTTAATTACTAACTTTTTTATCTTATTCTCTTCTTTTTAGCTATCACATTTTATTTAAAACTTATACAATCTTTTTTTCCGGATATAGTATTATTTTTCAATCCAATATCAATATTAAAAATAATAATTTTTAAATAATAATTTCTTTAATATGTGCATTTTCCAACGCGATAGTATTTTTTAATATAGTTTTGCCATATATACTTGAATAATATTTGATTTACATTTGTCTAATGATAACATCTTTTTCATTTTCATATAACGGTAATATTTTTTTCAGTTTCTCTAACGATAATACCTATCTGTATATTGAAGATAAATTTTTTAAAAAAATAATACAATAGTAACATTTTGAATTCCTGCCTCCAACAGCAACATGCTTTGTCATTTCTCCAACGAAAACTTTTTTAGCTTTTTTTTTACGGTAATATTTTTTTCCTATATGTAACGGTAACTTTTTTCTCTATAAATATATATTCTACTTGCATTCACATTTTCAAAAACTCAAGTTTCATCTCCAACCCCCTCCATCAAATGGCTTGTTATTTCTTTTGCAATTGATCACAAACTTGTCATTTGATTATGAGTTAGATGTTGTTTTTAATGTTGAGACCGATAGAAAGTCATCGAGATATCGTAGCAATCGCCAACGTCATAAGTTTATTCGACGGAATCATATTCAATGGCACGAGAGCCTTTTCCTCCACTACCTCATAGAAAATCTAGTATATCCATCCAATCTATTTCCGATAAGTAGTCCTCTATCTCCGTATTCTAAATAAAGTAAAGGCTTATGAGCCTTACTTCGTCCAGAGAATAGATAATGACGGAAGACTCGGTTCATCTTCCATGCAAAAGATAACTGCAACACTTAGAATGCTGGCGTATGGGATTACTGGAGATTTTATAGATGAATACATACCTATTGGAGAAAGCACCGCAATGGAGAGCCTCAAAAAATTATGCAAGACAATTGTAACAATTTTTTCATATGAATATTTGCAGTGTCCAAATGTCAATGATATTGCTCGATTGCTTGCACTTAGTGAATAACGAAGATTTCCAAGAATGCTATGAAGCATTGATTGCATGTATTGGAAGTAAAAAAATTGTCCCGCTGCCTGGAAATGTATGTACTCCGGCCACATCTATGAACCAACTATCATTTTAGAAGTAGTTGTTTCATATGATCTTTGAATATGGCATGCATTTTTTAGTATATCCGATTCACATTACAATATTCATGTGCTGGAGAGATCTTTTATTTTCATGAAACTTGCTCAAAGGTGTGCTGCTCCAACCAATTACACAATCAACAACAACAACTACACTATGGGGTAGTACATTGCCGATGGTATTTATCCCAATTAGTAAATGTTTGTGAAGAAGATTTCATCACCCCAAGAGAATAAGAAGAACAATTTTACCACAGCACAAGAATCCACAAAAAAAGATGTCGAGCATGCATTCGAGGTACTTCAACAGCGATTTGCAATCGTTCGTGGATCTTCTTGATTTTTTTAAAATCAATGAGCTAACAAATATAATGAAAGCATATGTTATTGTACATAACATGAACATTGAGGACGAGAGCCACTGCAAACCACCATCACCGAGAGCCAAACACATCGGAAACTGCATAGAAACCGTTGCCAAAAATTTCCCGTTAGGTGAGCTATCTCTCTCCCTCTCTCTCTCACTCTCATCACTCTTTCTCTCTCTCAGTGCTCTTCCACCTTGCTGACAACCCATCACCGTCGCCTAGTCTCTTGCTTCGCTGCACACTTGCTTCCCTTTTGATAAGCCTCCCTCATATGTATCACCCATCTCTAGTGTTTGCCTTGTTTTTAAAATATGAAAGATTTCTTTGGTCTCTCGTAAAACTTAGTATAAAGTAGAGTAATTTTATGAAATTACAGTTATGTCTTATGAGTTACAAGCCAAAGTTTGAACTTGTATTTATACTTTGGGCGTGATTTTTACCATGAGCCTCAGTTGGTTTGCAAAAAATTAGTATAATATTTTTAATGGGCCTAATCTCACTTTATATTAGTACAAAAATTTTATTTTACAATTAATGTATTAGTCGAATAAACTAAATGGATATCAATGAAATTTGGGAAGTAATGATATTTTACAGGTAAGAGAATTTTAGACATTTAGAAAAAATATGTTATTTCAACATTTTAAGTTTAAGTATCAAAATATGTATTCAATCGAAAATATATGGAAGCTATGTGACTATTTTATAAGTGACGATTAATATTTGCTAGACATTATTGTGAGAAAATTCTAAAAAGCTAAAAGTTCCAGGTAAGCAGAATTTCTATGCTAGACTTTGTATAAAGCGACTGGACTGGGTTGATTTTATGAAAAAAATATTCATGTTTTGTTATGAAAAGAAAAACTTAAAAACAATCTTGGTAATTTTTATCTGTATTCGCCTGAAATTTCGTTTAAGAAGAGAAAGCATTTTATGTCATGACTAGTGTAGACATGATATATTTTAGGCATTTTATTTCTGAACTGTGCAAAAAGAGCGAATATGAAGATTTGTGCATGAATATATGAAGATAATCTGAATCTGTTATGTACTCTGATATGATATGATATGATTTTTGAAAATTTATGGCATAACATTTTGTTTTTGTTTTGTTTTGTTCTAATCTTATTACAGGTGTAAAACTGTGACTTCTGTTCGAGTTGGTACCAACTTTTCTGTTTCCGGTGTATCCACTTTAGAAGCAAAGTGGTTTTCTACGATTTCTTTCCTGTGTGCATACTTGGGACTCCGAGAATAATAAGGAGAAGATCTCACATTCTGTTTCTACTAGATTGGCCGCTGTTGTTTGCATAACCCTATCACAGGAGTTAAACATGAAATTATGTTATGATGTGATGTTTCAGTTATACTATACTAAAAGAATTTCGAATAAGAGTATTTTTGAACTTTCGCTCTGATATGTTTGATAACATGTTTGATTCTACATTTTAAATTTTGTAAATACTCGTGTTTACATATTAGTATATGCTATTTGCTTACTAAGTTGTTGATAACTTACTACTTATCTCCACAATACTTTTCAGATAATTTTGATGATTGAACTGGAAATTAAGAGTAGAAAGTATTAGTAGGATTTAATGATTATAGAGAAATAAGTATCAAATGATACAAGTATTTATTGGTAAATCTTATTTAGTAGATTTATTATTTTATATTATTTTGATATTTTAAGTCATGGATATTTATGAGTCATTGTGAAAATTTTAATTTATTTTATTGAGGTATTTTTTTGATGTTCATGTGGAGAAATATTAATATGAAATATATAAAATTGTGTTATTAGATATGATCTTAGATATTAAGAACTCAACTCTCCAAACTTTCGAGACCGGAACGTTTCAGTTAGCCACTATTTTTTGTGTATAAATGGAGGTTGCCTAAGTGACGAACAAACTGCAGACACTAGGGAATCCATACATTATGAAAAGCATCAATTAAATGCGGAGATTCGGCTTAATGGTTAGACAGTGCAGAAAGCAACTTTACTTGTTTTTAATAAAACTTTAAGGTACTCCCACTGTCCCACGTGTAATTACAAACACTCGTGAAGCGCCAAACAAGCGATTTTACTTCAAATTACAAATAAAATTTCAATAACAACCCCTACCAAATATTATACAATAAAAATCTGGATGAGTAACGCTGCTTTCGATATTAAGTAATCTCATATGATTCAAATTAATGCATAAAGAATAATATTTTATGAATTTTATTGAAATATATTTAAATGTAAATAAGTTGATATATGTATTTAAATGTATATGAAATAAATTTTTTATGAAAAAATAAAAAATAAAAAGTCCTATCAATAACTAGTTTAAGAATGACCAATGTGATTTTATTTTCTAAACATGACTCAAGTTGCCTCGTTTGTTTTCAGAGATGAGATGAGTTAAGATTAAAGTTAAAAAATTGAATAAAATATTATTAGAATATATTTTTTAATATTATATTTATTTTAAAATTTAAAAAATTAAATTATTTATTTTATTTTGTATGAAGATTTAAAAAACTTATAATAATAAGATATATCAACTTATGACAAAATGAGATAATGACAAAATGATAATGACTTAAATAATACGTAAATAGTAATAAAAATATAATAAATAAGCTATTAATAATAGTATACTGTTTATGTATAGTAATAAATAATAATAATATAAAACTACTTCAGTTTATCAAACAAACCCATATTCTGGTTGGGTTTTATCAGATAAAAAAAAAATAACAGAGAGGGTCTTCTTCCTTGACTGACGTCGATTGACGTGACACCCCCCGTTGTCGCGGTTACTTGACTTCCTTTTGAATACAAAGTCACAAAACCATGTCGTCTACGACTTCTTGTTAATTAATCTATGTCGATTCACTGTCACACTCAAAACACTGCCACTGGGTGCAACAAAACCCTAAAACACTGCCTCCAGCGGTTACCTTAACCCCACCTGCTGCTCCTCTCTCGAAGCAAATCCCATCAGTCGCTCTCCCCAGTCTGACGGCATGACCCACCTCGTTTAACAAACACCGTTCGCCGCGACCCTCGCCACCGACATTTCCACTACGGTTGTTAATCCCGTCAGCATTGATTGAAAATACCACTTCTGCCATCCCCGGCACTTCTCATATTCGCGTTTTGAATCCCTAGGAACGACGTTACCAAGCTTTTTACAGACCTCCAATTTCTCGGATCGGGTTATCGGGTCCTGGTTTGCTCTCTAGCTGCAGGCGAAGAAATGGCTACCTTGAACTTGAAGAGCTATAGCTTGTGTTCGGTTATGAGGGGCTCTGCTCTCCAGTCTCCGCGTCCCCATTGTGGGGATAACTATAGGAGGTTAATCTGATTAATTTAATCCATTATCTAGCTATTCATTTATTGATTTATAATCGTTTTCTTATTTATATTCGTATATTTTAGCCGTTTTTAGGCTTTTGTTATTTATTAAACAAACCGAAGCCGTTTCCTTTCTATATTAGTTTTTATCGTTCCATTAACGCCAGCTAAATGACTTTTTTGTGTTATAACTATTATTTTTTAGTGTTATGGCGTTCTGTCCACGAAATCGTAATGACAGACAGAGTTTAATCTACTTCGATGATTTCTTCTATACGGGTTTCTTTGGCCTTGTTTACGATGTGTGCTAGTTTCAGTTGTTTTTTCGTTGCATACTATGAATCAGGAGAAATCTTGTACATCATGTCCATTTGTATTTTGTCGATGTTTTCAGTGAAAAATTTATCTTTGCTAGTAATTAAATTGGGCTGGGTTGGTTGTAATTGTCAGTATCCGAAAAACATTTTTGGTGAAAAGTCTTTGTTTTAATCCACAAGCTTTTTGTTTGTTTTGGTTATTCAATATTTCATCTTGAATCGAGAACATTTTGTTTACTGACCTCCTCCGGCTTTTTTTCCAAGCTAGAAAGATTCCTGCATTTAGCACTAGACCTCAGTATCGATAAACGAATGAAATAT
>QEOT01005886.1:0-46972 GCA_003123785.1 Pterocarya stenoptera
ATAAATATTATAGAATAATGATAATTAGTATTAAAGATCACTTGTTTAACTTGGACTAATATTGACCATGACACGTGTAACATATTATCATGTCAACCTTCGGCTAGTTGTCCCATAGAAAGGCATGTCATGACCCAAAGAAACACTCGTAATTAACCTCGATTAGATTCCAGTCAACAATCAAACTATATATATCAAATGATTTAGAAAATGAAATTGCTTGATTAAAAGAAAAACATTAGCACTTGGCTTTGAAAGAAGTACATGGATTGAAGACAGAGACAACCCATCTATAAATCATGGGTTTCAAACGTCAAAGTTTGCAAAGACAAGTTAGAATTTGGATAAGAAGATTGAGAAATTAATAATCATAGTTTTAGAGTGTCCCAAATCCTGGATACTTTTTTAAAAGAAAAGAATTGAAGTCAATTATTAAAAAAATAATTTTATTAATGGTAAATCTCAATGTTTGTCAAAGTGAATGTGATATTTGTACATTTTAAAACCATATCTAACATTACTCGTAAAAATTAATGTGGTGGCAGATGGAAAGAGAGATCTATAAATAATGATGCATATTAAGGAAGTTTAATAGAAAATCGAGAGGTTTTATTTTTGAGTTTTACTATTCGTCATTCTACACATTACACATCATATTTATTTTTATTTATTTTTAATTTTATTTAATTTTATTTCTGTTAAATTAATTATATTCTTTTACTTATTATTTATATATTTATTAAGAGGGAAATATATATATATATATATATTGTGTTTGTAATACCCAAGTTCAGATGATAATGATACTTGTAGAATTACAAAGCCGTGACAATACGTGCAGCAGCATTAGTAAAAGAATATGTCGTATTTATTCGAAAACATAAACAATGCCATAACATCCAAGAGACACGTCGCAGAAACTTGAAAAAATTACATATTGAAGGAGACTCTAGCAAGTGATTAATTTCATTCTGGACCATAATTCTAGATTTGATTGAGAAATTCAAGGTATTTCTTTGGACTCAAGATACTTGTTGCAATCTTTTAAAAAATGAATTGCAAGTAAAATTGATCGATCTCAAAATCGATGTGTCTATGAAATAGCGCAATGAACAGCTTCCAATCATCAATATGGAAATTTGCCCCTTTCCAGCATTCCACCAATATTGCTGAAATTTCATAGTGAAAAGCATCCTCCCGATCTGTAATATTTTATTATCTCTATTTCTCATCCTTGTTTTAATGATATATCAAACTTGCCGAGAAAAAAAAAAAAAAAAACAATGCCATAAAAAAGAGAGACATGAAACTCGGACGTACGCGTAGCATGTGGGGAGGCACATGTGCCATGACCAAGACAGTTCACGCCTATCTTGTCAATCGTTGTCTATCATTATGCGTCTCATTTTTTCGATTAGTCAAAGATAAAACTGTCAAATTGCCGCCACAATTTGTCTGTTTGCTCAAGTGTACTGATTTTATAAGAAAAATATATGCACAGCTCAGCTCACTTTTCACAAAATATTACATAAATAATATTTTAAAATGAAAGATATTAAAAATATCTTATAAAAATAAACACTGATTTTATCAGAAAACTGATATGCACAGCTCACTTTTCACAAAATATTATATGGATATTTTTAATAAATATCTTATAAAATAATATTATTTTATAAAAATATTTTTATTTTAAAATATGTGCTGTAAAATATATTTTGAAGTGTGTTGTGTGAATGGTAACTCATCTTATAAACGTCTCTCCAAGCCCAACTGCTGCCAAGTATACATTAAAAAAAAAAAAAAAACTGCTGCCCAAGTATGCAACCCAATTGCACTTCGCAGAATGAAACTGAAGATATTAGTTAACTATGGAATCCATTTTGGGCCTGGCCCAATACTTTATATCGTCGGCCCATTTCAGAATCATGGAATTCTTACGAAGTGTTGCAATGGTACTGAGTGCCTGTATATGAATTATGATTTATAATTGGAATTGCGGAATTCCTTTATATGAATTGTCCCTTTTTATAGTGTTCAAGTTTTGCATTTTTTTTTTAATAAAAAGTGGACAAATTTAAAGTTAATGTGAAAAACTTTTTTTTTAATGATAGACCTTGCTTCTTCTTCTTCTTCTTTTTATTTTTTTATATAGAAGTGCATGTCGCTTATATATTCTAAAACTATAACTAATTTTTTTTTTTAATAGAAGTGCATGATAAGTTAAAGAGGATGGGAAGGGGCATTGTCATAAGAAACTGGGAAGGTGAGCTAAGGGCTGCTGCAGGTTGGTAAAAATCCTTTATTTCAAACCCTTTACATGCCGAAGCATCTGTTTTGGAAAACGTTCTGGTAAATTAAATAGTAATAAAAAGTAATGAATAGTAATAAAAAATAAAAAAAAAATAATGAATAATAATAAAAAATAGTCGTAAAGTACAGGTATCCAAACCTATAAATGGTTTGGATTGAGGAGGGACCTCCAGATATTTTGCAATGATATTATTTATATAAAAAAAATTACTCATCCTCTAAATGCAATTATGGAATTCTTTAATGAAAAATTATGTTCATCATCTATTTTCTCATCGTCCAATAATATGACATTAGATGATAGGTTCACAAGTGAAATATAATAAATATTTTTTAATCATCTAACACCACATATGAGATGATGAGAATTGAGGCGAGAAGTAACATTCCTTAATAAAAGAAGTAAAAGGAAGACAAAAACACAGAGAAAATAATCAAATTGAAACCAGCGAGTGAATTGAAATAAGTAGTTAAACCAAGGAAAACTACTACCATTGCAAAGTACATGTGATAACCATGAAAACTCAATTACCAATGAAGAGTAAGATGCCCTTCTACTTGATTTATATACTTGTTGCCATTTTTTAAGTTTCACATTTTTTTATAGTTTCATTTGTTTTATGTATTTATAAAATTCAATCCAAATATATATATATATATATATATAAATATAAGGCAATTCGTCTTTGCGTTTATTTGTCTATTTTTCGTGCTTAGAAAAATGTTTATTAAAAATTTTTCCTTTCTTCAACTAATCAGATCTGAAGATGAAATTACCACGCACTACCAAAAAATTATTGCCCTTTACACGCATGGCAATTGGCAAAGGCAACGGCGTCTTTTCCCTCGTTCTTTTTCAAGAGCATGCCCACACCACATGTTAATGAATGAACAAGTTTGATAAGGGACAAAATGTTTTAAATTCAAAATCCCAACTTTCAATTATCAAATTTTCCAAAGAATTCAAAAGTAAGGAGCAACATCATAACATGTCATTATTTTTCTCCATAATCAATTTCGCTCGTTCATTTTTTAACAGGATATATATATAATGAGATTCATATATTTTAAAGTTTATATCCAAATTTTAAAACATGGTTCGTTTGGATATAGAAATCATCTCACCTCATCTTATCATTATGATTTTTTTAAATTTTCACACAAAATATAATAAATAATTTCGTTTTTTTAAATCTCAAAATAATAATAATATTTTATTTAATTCATCTAAAACCATCTCATCTCACTACCTTAAATAGTCCTTAAAATGAGAGAGATAAATATATAAAGGAGAGTTCACAACATTTACGAAGCATTTAATACAACTCAAAAAACTTATTCTTTACAAATCATTGTTGCCACGTGTTTACCTCTTTCTCATTTAAACCCTATAATTCGAGTAAGAACTCGACAAAATTCAAATCCTATATAATATACAAAATAATTTCATAATGTCACCACATTTTATATTGTAATAATGCTTGAGCAAACAAAGTGTCACTTTTTTTTAAAAAAAAAAAAGGAAATTGACATGATAATCTCAAACAATCATAAAGAAATGTGCAAAGCAATTGAGGAATAGCAATTGATGGCAGTATAGTTGTTGAGAGCAACTTTGCGAAGGGGTAGTCGAAGTCATGATATATATGGGGGCCTCCTTAAGTGGAGGGTTCCACAGCTTTTAACGGTTAAGATTACAGAAACAGCTAAGACAGAATGACCTCTGAACGACCGCAATGGATCCAAGGTATCCATCCAACGTTCATATTTTGAAACTTTTTTGGGCCACTTTTGCCTAATTTCACACTGTCCGTAGGCCCATCTCAACCCCTCACAGCACACAAAGAACCTTTCTGTCCAATTACCACTTCTCAAAAAGAAATTTCCTCCCCCAATACGCCTCATCATTTGATTCCTATATTTTTCTCTCTTTTTTTTAAAAAAAAAAAGAAAAAACGCCGTAACAATGCTAATGAGGCAAAGCATCATGCCAATGAGGCGCTTTATATTAGTTATTGTTGTCCTAAGATTTGTAAGACTTGATAAATCTTATAAAATTTAATTTGTGTATCTATATTCTTTCACTTAAAATTAAATAATTATTAGGTATTCTTGGAGTATGATACATGATACTCTAATCTTATCAAAGAATATCATGTTAATTTTAAGAGTAATGTTATATACAGTTACTTTTATATATTTCGTACGTACTCTATTAATGTGATTGATTATTTTAATTTTTTTTAATATGCAACTAATCGCAACAATAAAGTACATAAAAAAATGTAAAATTTTGTATCCATTATAATTAGTTAAGATATGATATAAAATGAAAGGAGCGAGCTATCCCTGCTCCAAAACCTGCCTAGTGCCTAATAAATAATTATGCATTGAATTTTCAAATTTAAACCGGATATCTTAATCCATATTTAAACCCTGGCAGTCTGGTCCACCCTTCGCGATACAAACCACCACTACCCCACAATACAAACGAGGGCCAAGGCCATAAGCCCATAACCTCCGCTCTTTAAAACTCCATCCCACGACCCTTTCCCTCAACCCTCTCGACTGCTCTCTCTCTCTCCCTCCCTATATCTCAACTTCTCTCTCTTATATATATATATAGTTTGAGAACACACACTCTCTCTATCTATTAGCAGTTTAGAGTTGTGGGAGCTAAAGAATCAATCGCCATGGCTGAGGAAGTTCAAAAGCAACCCCAAGAGACATTGGCATTAGTCGAAGAAGAAGAGGTCGTGGTCACTGATGTTCCACAGTCTGAGAAAGCTGCCGCCAGTGTAGAGAAAGAGCAACCTCATGTGCCAGAGGCTGAGGAGCCCCCGAAGCCCAATCCCGTTGAGGAGGAGCCTGCTGCAGAAGGGTCGGAGTTGCCGAAACCGGGCGACACCGATGCGAAGATCCCTCAATCTGGTTCCTTCAAAGAAGAGAGCACCAGAGTTGCTGACCTTCCCGACATCGAGAAGAAAGCACTTGAAGAGCTTAAGCAGCTTATCCAAGATGCTCTCAACAAGCATGAATTCACTACTCTGGCTTCATCTCCACCGCCACGACCCCCCAAAGAAGAAGAAAAGCCAGCGGCTGTAGAGAAAAAGGAGGATCAGAAGCCTGATGAAGAAAAGCCAGCCGAAGTGGCTGCTGATGTTCCTCCAATGGCACCGGAAGAACCCGCAAAGCCAGAAGCAGAAACTCCAGAAGAAACCAAGGAAGGAGCAGAGAAGAAGGCGGAACCGGAGAATGAAGAAACAGTTGCAGAACAAGTAACAGAAACGGTAGTGGCAACGGAGGTCATTGAAAAGAAGGCTGCCGCTGATGCCGTAGATGATGATGGTGCAAAGACTGTGGAAGCCATAGAAGAGACCATTGTGGCGGTCTCTTCTTCAGTTCAACAGGAGCAGCCTCCTCCACCTCCAGCAAACGACGCGGAGGATCAGAAGGCTGCTGCACCATCGGAGGCGGAAGAAAAAGATGCCAAAGCTGAGGATTCAGCTCCTCTGCCTCCGGACGAGGTATCCATCTGGGGGATCCCACTCCTCGCCGATGAGAGAAGCGATGTCATTCTCTTGAAATTTCTCCGAGCAAGAGATTTCAAGGTCAAAGATGCATTCACCATGATCAAGAACACGGTGCGCTGGAGGAAAGAGTTTGGGATCGATGAGCTGCTAGAAGAAGACCTGGGTAATGATTTAGAGAAGGTGGTGTTCATGCACGGCTTTGATAAAGAAGGACACCCTGTGTGCTACAATGTCTACGGGGAATTCCAGAACAAGGAGCTTTACCAGAAAACATTTTCTGATGAAGAGAAGAGACAGAAGTTCTTGAGGTGGAGGATTCAATTCCTGGAAAGGAGTATCCGGAAGTTGGATTTCAACCCTGGTGGTATTTGCACTATTGTTCAGGTCAATGATTTGAAGAATTCTCCAGGACCTGGAAAGCGGGAGCTTAGACAAGCAACCAAACAGGCCCTCCACCTGCTCCAAGATAATTATCCTGAATTTGTAGCCAAACAGGTATATTTAGCAATATAATCCCACTTCTATTCTATGTAACTTCTGCAATGTTATTTGCTGTTTTAATTTAGGGTTTGGATGTTTTTTAGGTGTTTATCAATGTCCCTTGGTGGTACCTGGCAGTCAACAGAATGATAAGCCCATTCCTAACCCAGAGAACCAAAAGCAAATTTGTGTTTGCTGGCCCTTCCAAGTCCGTTGGGACCCTTTTGGGGTGAGCACCAAATTTTGCATCTACCTCTCTTTTTTTACTTGTGGCTTTGGATATTTTACCACCCAGAAAACAAAAGCTAGAGTTTCCATGTGAGTCTAAACTGGATTGAATTTGAAAATACAGGTACATAGCTGCAGAGCAGGTACCAGTCAAATATGGAGGACTGAGCAAAGATGGTGAATTTGGCACAACAGATGCTGTAAATGAGATAACTGTTAGGCCTGCAGCAAAACACATCGTGGAATTTCCAGTTACTGAGGTGAATTATTCTGTGTCATACTATATGCTAGCATTTGAAATTTTGTATTGTCTTATGTTATTGAAAATAGGGAATCTTTTCTTGGATTCTCTGAACCAGGTTTGGTGACATGATATATACTGTACTGGTGCCATTTATATATGGACACAGTATCTTTTAACTGCATTTGGAATAATTCAATTGTACAGCCTTTTCAAGTCCGTAGGCTTAGAACAAGCTAAACCCTAGCTCTATGTAGTATGGCACCTTCTCAATATGTCAAACCATATCATTTGTGAAATTTTCTGCAGAAACTTGTTTGTCTGGTTAAAAAGTCAGTAGCTTGCGTTCGAGTTGTTAATAAATGATACCAATTGTTATCGAAGTACTCGTGTTGAATAATACCCACTTGATCATGCAGTCCTGCCTTCTTGCTTGGGAAGTCCGAGTGGTGGGATGGGAGGTGAGCTACGGTGCAGAATTTGTGCCAAGCGCTGAAGAGAATTACACTGTGATCATTCAGAAGGCTAGGAAGGTGGCCTCATCTGAAGAACCAGTTGTTTGCAACAGTTTCAAGATCGGTGAACCTGGCAAGGTAGTACTCACCATTGATAATCCTACCTCCAAGAAGAAAAAGCTCCTTTACCGCTTGAAGATCAAGCCTTCTTCTGATTGAATGATTTCTTTTCAGAGGAAATGGGAAAAGAAAAATAATAGTAAGACCGCTCTGCTTAATTCCTGCATCCAAGTATATCATTGCCATCGGAGCTTGAAGATTGGAGTTTGTTGATTATAGATAGGGAAGCAAATATATTTGTTGAAAGTGGTTTGGGTTTCTTCTGTTCTTTTTTTTCCCACCTGAATGTTTAATTATACATTTTGTGGCTGTTTATTAAATATGAATATTATTTAATTAAATTTTTAATTATTAGTGGCATGTTAAATCTTCATTACAAGAAATTCTAATGCGAAAATTAGCCGTCTAAAAAATCAGAGTGGAGTTAAGATTCAAATTTAGAATCGCCGCTTATTAAATTATCATTTTAAATACGTTAAATTATAAAATTATTTTTAATATAAAATAGATATAATATATAATATGAAAATATGTAAATTTATGAATTTAATTTTGTGGGATATCTTTATGGTTGCACCACTTCTCAAATTTTTATTTTCCACTACACATTGAATGTGTAGGGGGTAGGAGAAGTGTACAAGGGTAGGGGGTCTTCATTTTCGGGATTGATCCTCAATTTAATTATCTTCAAGACCTTTAAAGTTTAAACTGTAGAAAGTTGAACTGATGTAGTTGAGAAAAAAGAAAAGCCATAGATCCCGTTCAAAAGTCGGTTTCAATTTTGGAATGTACGTTTCTTATCGTGTCGTCTTCTTAAAAGTGTAATCTGTGCTTTCTTCCATTTCGATAAAGCCACTATCTTCAAGACCAGGTTTGGAACTTTAGCATTATACTTCCCTCTTTCAAGATTGCTGTGAAATTATAATCACTAGATAATCATTATCGCATTTCCAAGTGCTTTTGAACATTTCAATGGCTGGTTTAACAGTAAGATATTATTCTTTAAAACCAACTTCAACCTCGAACCATGTGCCTCAGCCCCTCACGCCCTCTAGTCTCATCTGCTTGGCTATGGCCTTCCACTTCCTGCTTCGTCCAGCTTCCTTAACTGTGCAAGCCACGGTTGGACATGTCCAAAACATGACAACGAGACGTCTTGCACCCATGAGATACTCATTGTCCTGAAACTTTTATTTGTTTTTTCTTTTTCAGCACTGATTTTCATCCTTAAACCCAATTTGCTTTGCATTCTATAATCCATTTAATAATGATTTAATTAAATTATTTCGTTTTCTCCCCAACTTTTGAGACTTTTTAGGCATGAACAGAGCCAGAAGTGATTTTCTTTTCTTTATCTTGTTAAAAAAAAGTGGATGGTCATCATTGAGAATGCCACTTTACCTTATTAAAGTGCATGCATGGTTGTTTCCCTAGCTTCTTTACTTTGATAAAGAATGTGAATATGCGTTGGGTTTTCATCTCATTCTTGATCAAGAATCAAGATTTGCCAACATATTATTAAAGGAATTCCTCCAAAGTTTAACACAATGAAGTATGATAACGAATGGCAAGGAGGTATCCAAAGTGAGAGAGAGAGAGAATGGATCAGCACCAACCTTGTCCCTTAAACTTCTTTTAAAATGTTTGGTTTATGTCAAAATGACATGACAAAAGATCACTCTCTGATCTGGCAAAGTGAAAGTGAGCGGCGAAAGCATGCATTAATGCATGCACCAAAGAATATTATATGGTCGGCATTAGAAAGAAATATAGCAGCGATGCGGCTGCAGCAAGCAGGTGTGCCCTCAGTTGGCATCATGATTGATTATTATGCGTGTGGTGGTCCAAAGGGCAGAGAGCAATTTCCCTGTCCTTTCATGCCTATTTACTGCCTGCTTGAGAATTGACTCCACATTGGTTTGCCCTCTTCACTCAATATACATGACACTCTATCTATAGAACTTCAAACGAGCATTAAATATGGGGAGCCAACTTTCATTCCTTTCCTCAATTAGCCATGTTCATCAATCCCCATCCTATTGATTCAACACCTGGCAAATTCCAGTGTTGATAGGTTTTGATCTTTAAGTGAGAAAAAGAGAAATACTATAAGAAAGCCTTACACCATACACCTCCACTTAATCAACATGTAATTTTTTATTTTTATCATTCTATTTAAACACACATATTTAAGCATTAAGATAGAATGATAAAAATGACAAATCGCATATTGATTACGTGGATGTGTATGGTATAAGACTTTCATATAGAATTTTTCGAACAAAAAAGGGTTACAGGACGTGAAACAGCTGGGCTTGTGCTTTTGTGATGTACTTATGATTGGCATTGCTGAAAATAAGGGTTTTAGACGAATGATTTGCTGGAGTTGTCCCACATCAGTTGTAAAATAAGGCTGGTGGCAGTTTATAAGTATAAGGAAAAGTCTCAAATTAGATTTTGGACCACCCAACATCCTTGGCCTCCGGAAAGCAACAAGTTGATAAATATTAAAAAAGCTAAAGAATTTGGACCAAGCCCAGTGGTACCGGCCGCCCAATGACTTATGAGCAAGGCCCATTATTCTTTCGACATGAGAGCAAGAGAGGTGGGCCCTCAAAGGCATATGATGATTTGGAGACCAGTCAACGTAATCGAATCCAGACCATCTACATGCGTCTATACATGATAGAAACATGATTACTAGTGTGTGTGTGTGGACATTTTGGAAGTTTTGTAATTATTTAATGAGTAAACGACGAAGAAGATCCTACAAATTGCAATACAATTGTTTTTTGATGAGTAAATATTGGCTTGAAGAGTGGGAAAGTTTTGTTGGGGTCGGGGGAGAGTCAAATCGGTACCTATTCCATTTCAATTTCAAGAATCATGGTTCCTACATATTGATGATTACTTTTTACAAAAATTCAAAGAAAAATATTCACTTTGTGAGGGAAAGGATGAAACCAAGTACTTGATGGCTTTGTGTGTCGTTTTCTTTGTGGAATGAGTAATTCTGTTATATATAAAAATGGTGAAATTAAAAAAATATCAAAAACAGAAATTATGGTAAGGAGAGGGACAAGCATGCTCTTGCTCATGGCACGTGGGTGCATGTGTGCACACTTGACTTAATTTGTTACAAAGCTTTTGGAATCCAATTATCTTTTTCTGCATGAATCTGATCTGATCTCCGAGAATGACACAAATGAAATGATGAATAATAGTCATTCTGAACTGATGGTCTACCAATAATTCATGGAAGGACTCAAGCATGTGCCTCACCTGCATGTGATTCAATTTGTGGGATTCCTTGCATTTGCGGTGCAGTTTTTAGGCTAAAGCAGATCAAGAAGGTCATGGTAAGGAAATAACTCAAGATTTTAAGTTTTTTTTTTTTTAGTTCTTTTCCTTTTCTTCCCGGCAATGAGAATATATTCCATGAGAGAAATAAAAAAAAAAAAAAAAGGAAGGAAAGTAAGAAGGAAGAAAACAAAGGCAACCATCCAAAAACAAAGACCAAATGAAAAGCCCACCAAAAACAGTAGATAGGGGCAAAGAATCCTAGTATCTTGGTCCAACAAGGGCTCCTATCAAAAGGAATAGAGCTTTGTTATTCATTATTTTCGCAATCACATGCCACACTTTTTTTTTTTAATTTTTGATTTTATTCTTCTTAAATTTATTGAATTCTTCTACTTATCATCTATATACAAAGTTAAAAATGATGAATAGAATTTTTTAAGGGAATATGTGTTGTGCACAAAGCCAAACACAAAGGTTTCACTAAAATGACACGTTTTGTTTTTGTTTTTATTATTTTTCTAAGATCAGGTAGAACATGATTAGATAATGATTAGATAAAAAAGTTAAAAATTTAAAATTGAAAAATATTTATACTTTTGATGTTTAGACATTAGATTGACATGAGATGGGATATGAGGCTCTTGCTATCCAAACCATATATTATTAGCATAAGATATTCGAGATAAAGTCCTAGCTTCAATGAAAACTCCCGAATTACTCCCATCTATAATGATTTTAGTGCATGGCGTTATGGTTTTACGATATTCCGAGTTTAGAATACTGGATAATGTGCTGAGTGCTGAGCTATGTTCGATTAATTTGTAAAGTGAATGTCATCTTCCTGTTAATTAAACTCTTCGATTACTCGGAGTCGTCAACTTCCGAAAGGTTCAGACCCAACTGGGTTTGATATTTTTCCGTCGGGCCCAAAATTGACCCAAATATTGGGCCTTGCTGCTACTTAGCTACTTTAATATTTAATCGTCGTAATAATGATAATCGATATTTTACGATTTATATCACTAAGTTTAAAAGCATATAGTTCATTTCGGTTGAAAAAAGTTACAAAAAATGGCGTGCTTGACGAAATATTTTGGGTTTTTATTGCAAATTACTTGCAATAAAAATTAACTCAAATAGAAATAATCAATGTTCGTTTTTGAGAGAGAGAGAGAGAGAGAGAGAGAGAGAGATTTGAAGAGAGATACAATCTGTGAGGACTACAATATAAAATAGAATACTGCTACATCTACAAAAAAATTATATAAAAATAATCTCACAAACTGACGTGGTTTTATTTGATCAATTAGATTTACTTTACAATAAAAGTAATTTTATAATCTGATGAACTACATCAATCTACGTCAATTTGCAGGATTACTTTTATATAATTCTTTTGTGGCTAGAGTATTTTCCTATTAAATAGTGATCAGTATATAGGGTTTTGGACAGTGTTGGCCTTGCATGGACCTCACATATTATGTATATCTCTTGTCACATTTGGCTATCTAATTTCAATATATATATATATCATAGGATATGAAAAAAAAAAAAAAAAAAAAAAAACCCAAATGTATCGTACCAACGCTCTTTTCAGTGTCTCAAAGTGTTCTCCACAAATCAATTAGCTCATTTAACTTAAGTTTTATTTTTAAAGTTCATAAACATGCGAGTAATTATTAGGTAGTTTTTTTTATATTGTAAAGGTCGTGTTTCATACCATCAACCATCTGGACGATTTGCAATAAATAACCCGACTGCACTGGGCGTCCAGGATAAACTCCGATGCCTAAGTTAGAAAAATAATCCCAATATACAATATCTCAGATTCTCAAAAAGTTCAAGAGAGCATTTGTTACATTCATATACTATTTATAGAGAAGCAAGAATGTATCAAGGGAGTCAATAACCATCCGTTCCCTACGTTTATCTCTAACTATCTCTTAACAGAAGAGGAGATGATAACTACTCTGATTTAATAGGGATTATCCATCTCAAGATAACTGCCTCCATCTTGGGATGTTATCTCTTTGTAAATAATGCTCCCATGTTGATATCATGTTCTTGTGGGCCCTTGGGCAGCGGACCTTGTAGGTCAAAGTAGCAAGCTAGGCCTGCTTATTAGCCGTGGGCTTGGCAACAAGAGGACCCAAATATCCCTTCCAGATATAGTCACGTGATAATCTTGACTTATAATAGGATTTCATGTGATAAAATGAATGCTCACACAAGCAATTTTAATGTCATTACATATTGTGATAGATCATTTGAAGTACCACATTATCTGTACTCTGGAAGTACCTAATAATCTTCTTAAATATACAAGATTTTTCATAGCGTCCAAGTTAGGTACACTCGGCCACCAAAACTCATGCTTGATCCACACCAATTTTCTTAAAGGGCTATTCTCTTTAAACAAGAATATCTGATATACTTGACTTAAAGCAACTAATCAAATGATAGCAAAAATGTTTCTGAGAACTTTAGAGGGGGGTCATGTTCAAAATGGTGCCAAAATTCTGGTCAATCCTACAAGTTACAACTCTTCAATATTCAGGAAATAGAAAGGTATTCTGATAATTTTATGGCCAATTAAATAAGTTATAAAAATATATATGCCCCTCAAACATTAAATATAGAGGACATGTTCCAAAGACCTGGAACAAGAACACTTAAATTATATCATCATTCCCTTTTCTGGTCTACCTAATAATGTGGTGGGGTCTGGAAATATTTCATTTGTGACAAATATATATATTAGCTAGCTAGGCTACTATATAAATATATATATATATTTACAGTTCTCAAAAGATCCCATATTATTATTATAAGAAGGAATAATGTTAATCCAGATCACTGAACAAAAAAGACAAGAATAATATGAACTTAATAGGAATAGCATGAGAGGTGCAGGAAACACAAAGGCAGGCATGCAAGCTGGTAGCAAATGAGGGTGGGTTACCAACTCAAAAGATTCTTCCATTTTCTTCTCTGTTCCCTTCTCATTTTCTGAGTAATTTACTTCCATCAAACTCTTCTAGAAGTAACAAAAGTTAAGTTAGGAAGATGTCCCTTACCAACCTACCTTCCCCCATAAAGCTTTTCACATGATGGCCGGCTAAAATGACATTCTGTGTCTGTGGAAGGCTCAATTAATTATATATGGAAGGCTGGCCGGGGTTGGTTGAATCATGAAAATGACAAAAAAATAAAATTAAAATATCAATTAAAATTACAAGGAACGTCACATGATCATGTTCTAGAAACACGTAGTTTTCATTTCACATTTCAGGAGTGGGTAGGATATATAATATGCAGCCACGCCTGAAGGACAACGACTTTCATCAAAGGTAAAAAACGAGGTCAAGTAGGCCAACTTACCAGTAAGTACTGTTTAATATAGTAACATAGTTTTGCAAATCAACAAAATAGAGGCAAGTTCCTTATTTTGGATTTTCATCATCAACATCAATGTTTGTTAAAATAACCAAAAAAGAATTTATAAGCTTGTAAAACGCAACTAGGAAAAGAAGAAGAAAAACAATATATAAATATATATAATATATATATTATGCTGCTGTTGAGTTGCTGCAAGGAGCTTTATTGTAGGAGTTTTGTTATGTATCAGCTACTATTTATCTTCACATCTCACGTTTACTTTTTCTATATTTGTTCATAGAGTATGGAGTGTACAGTAAATAGTGACTGATGAGAAAAATTATTTTTATTATAAACACACTGATCCAACAATCATTTGTTGTGAGACTAAACAAGAATATTTACCTAAAATATGTAATTCTTTATTTAACGGACCCTTTCGCGGACAAATCAAAAAACTATTTTTACTACCAATCATAAAAACTTTTCTAGCTATAAAACATTACATGAGGTTTCTGCGACTCGAATCCATGCATGACCTATTGAGAAATAATAGAGAATAAAACAAAAAATTAGTGAGAAAATGGAGGATATAGTACGATAAAGAAACATGAAGTGGGGGGAGAAATGGAAGATATTAATTGTAGGTGGGCACAGTTAATAGCTCAATCATGGAAGGTAGGGAAGTTTGTTACTTTTTTTCATCATCCTGAATTGACAAGAGTAGTGGAGTAAGTAGAGGTGGTCTTCTAGAATCCTTTTGTTAGGAATGGACATAAATAAACGAAATACTGTAGCCAGAAGGGGAGTGGAAAGGAGGCAGACCACATAAACATATCTAGTTGGGAAAAAGATAAGGAGAGACAAAGGATAAGTTTTGCTTGGAGATCACTTTTTAACTAAAGGAAATACGAGTATGCAGTGGTAGTACTGTTTTGCTCTTCCAGATCCTCAACAATCTCATTATCTCATCCGCTACCATTTTTATAAGAGAACTTCTGCAACCGCAAATATATTTAGGGATGGTAATATATGATATGATTTGTGAATCTAATACTACTATGACATGAAATTAATGGATTTTGATTTGATATTAATGGGTTCGGATAAAAACGGATTGACCCGTTAATATACGATTTATAAACGGGTCAATCTGCTTAATACGAAATTAATCCGTTTTGATCTCGTTTAAAATTTATTTTAAAATTAAAATTTTATTATTATTAAATTGTAATATTGGTATCTCTTAATATGTTTATGTTTTTAGTATTGGTATTGTAATTTTAGACCTATGCTCATATTTATTAATGTATGATTTGTAATATTGATTTTATTCTATGTTAAAAATTGAAAATTATTGATATATATTTTTTAAGATATTGTGGTTATTAATAAAAAATAGATTTTAACTATTATGTGAAATTATATTAACAGGTCAAATGAGTTATGCGTTTTAGTTCAACTCATTTATATAAAACAAATGAGTTTAAATGAGTCATGCCGTGTTGATATATTTATAATTAATTATTAAACGGATCAAAATGGGTGACACGACACGATCCGTTATTTGAATAGGTTGGGTTAGGATTTGGAAGTTTAACATATTTAGTTTAACTAGTTGGGTTCCGGTTGACCTATATAGTCGAATATTCATGACTTAATATTGCAACACGAACACAATCCGAAAATACAATTTTCCATCCCTCAAGATATTGTATAAAAATAAACCTACAAACTGATATGATTTCATATTTTACAATTTAAAGTACCATATCAAATATTAGTTTGTAATCAGTTTATTTTTGTAAGTTTTTTTGTGGCTAAAATAATTATTTTTCATAAAGTTCGTAATTACAATAATAATAATAATAATAATAATAATGAAAAGAATGACAGGGATATGCATTCATCAATTTGTTAGGAGAAGTGGAAATTTTACAAATAGAAGGAAATTAAGGAGGGTAAATGCAAAAGAGGAGTGAGGATCTGGAGGATAAAGCAAAAATAACTCCAACAACATAAAAAAGTAGAGCTACCTACCAAATCCAACACTAACTTAATTGCAACCACTCGTCTTTCTCACCAACTCGGTCAAATAACATCCCCGCATTACACACACATCTTTATAAATTATAAATAAATACTTAAAAAGGGTCCCGAGTCAATTGCAGTACCTTCTCCTCCTCCTCTTCTCCACCACCTCCCATTTATATTCCTTCTTCCTCCTTTGTTCCCATTTCCTTTTCCATCCCCCTATCTCTCTCCCTCCCTCTCTCTCTCTCTCTAAAGAGTCTGAGAGAACAACAACTACAGCTAGCCATGGGCAGATCTCCTTGCTGTGAAAAAGAGCACACCAATAAAGGAGCATGGACCAAAGAGGAAGATGAGCGCCTCATCAACTACATCAAACTTCATGGGGAAGGCTGTTGGAGATCTCTTCCAAAAGCTGCAGGTAAGTTTCCTGCCTTTCTCTGTCTCTCCCCCATACCTGCCAGACACACATGAGAGAAAGATGAGAGAGAGATTTTGGGTTTTGTGTTTAATGAATATGGCTGGTTTGAATCATATATGTAGGTTTGCTTAGATGTGGCAAGAGTTGTAGACTAAGGTGGATAAACTACCTCAGGCCTGATCTTAAGAGAGGAAACTTCACCGAAGAAGAAGATGAACTCATCATCAACCTTCACAACTTACTTGGAAACAAGTATGCCATAAATATTCCCTTCAACTTTTAAATGTCATTTTGATTCCTATTCTGAAAGTCTTACCTTTTTATTTCTGAAAAAAAAAGCTGCTTTTGATTTTTACTTTTTAAAGTCAGAATATATATTACTTAAATCCCATGCAATTTTTTCTCCCCCTTCTGTTTAATTAAACCAAGCCTTTATGGACTTCAAGCCCGTCTTCCAAAATAAGCAAAATCTGATATGGGTTTCAATAAGTTTATTTTCTCATCAAAACTTTTGCTATTTTAATCTCAGATGGTCTCTCATTGCCGCGCGCTTACCAGGAAGAACTGATAATGAGATCAAGAACTATTGGAACACTCACATCAAAAGAAAGCTCTACAGTCGTGGAGTTGATCCTCAAACTCACCGTCCACTTAACGCTGCCGCCGCCGCCGCCACAACAACCACCAGTACTGCCACCACTACCAACATTAGCAACAACAAAGCAAGTTCAAACAACGACAGCAAATGTTCTCTCTTTGAAGTGCAAAATTATATGGCTCCAATATTGATGCAGCAAGTGCCTGATCATGTACTCATGAATCCAATTAATGGCAGCACTGTTATTAATGCTAACGTAAAGGTTGAAACTGAATCAGCAGAAGAGTCGAACACTAGCAGTGGAGTGACTACAGAGGAAGTGTTTCCTGAACTCAACCTCGACCTCTCCATAGGGCTGCGGCCATATCAGTCTCAAAATCCTTCTACCAACGTAAAAGAGTTGAAGCAAGAACAACAGCAGCAGCAGCAGCATAAGCAACAGCAGAAACAGGTTTCGTATCAGTGGTATGGGAATAATGTTAGTCAAGATACTTTATGTCTGTGTTGCCATTTAGGGTTTCAGATCAATAGCCGAGCATGCAGCTGCAAACAGCCATGGGGGACGACTTTAACAGCTGAGAATCTCTATAGATATAAGTAACCTTGAAACTCTTGATCAAGCTTGGAAGTTAAAGTAGTTTCAGACTTTGATCAGTAGTAGTTTTGCTCACATGTAATCTTAATTGGTTGGAAGAAGAATGATCAGAAATATCAGTTGGAAGATTTTGTTTTTCCCCCATCTGACAATTAGAAGAGCAGAACAGCTTTAAGATATTAACTATTCGTAAAATTTTCACCTCCTCTTTCCTTCAAGTTGGTTCTTGTTCTTGGGTTTTCATTTCCATATTAATCTTATTTTAATTACTTGCTAACTTCTTAATTTTATATTTAATTTCTAGTTGGGGTGAGAAAATAGGTTATAGATCATCATCTCCTGTCGTCCAAACATTAATACTTATTAATTTTAAGATTGGGGGGATGGACCCTAGCTAATAATTTTCTTCCAATTTTGTCAATAACTGTTAGTAGATATTTTTATATTTTGACGAAATTTATAAAACCCTTGTCATATATGTTGTAATTGTGCTTGAATTTGTACCATGTATGAATTAATCTGAACCCATGTTCGTTTATTATTTGAACAAATTATATAATGTCTCAACACTAACTCGCTAAGTTTTGAGCCACATCAAATTAATTTCATGTTGAATACGAGTTAATTTGTTTGAATTATTTAATTGAACGAATCAGAGACCTTAATCTTATTTTGCTAATTTCATATAAGATCACTTGCAGAGATCGACAAAAAAAATATATATATATATATATATTGTGTATACCGAATAATGATATTGTATCATGTGAAGGGAAAGGGAAATCATGGGCAGTCCGACGAAGGACCAATCAATAAAGGCACATCTTCCCACCGCCATTAATTAATAATAAAAAAATAATGTTAGGTATAAGTTTTGGGTGTAAAATCTTGTACGCACAAATTTTTTTATAAAAATCTAGATTCTATCAAAAAAAATATATATATATTTTTTATAATAAAATCTATTTTTTATAAAAAAAAAATTATGTGAGACGACTTGTACATTTAGGATTTTCATATATGATTTTTCTTCATGATAAAAATTCAAAATACGTATTTATATTTCATACGCTTTAATTTATATTATTCACATATAGCAAAATGAAAATAATAGAATTCTGTATGGAATAGTACGGAAATTCTTTTAAGAAATGTTTTTGCAGGATTTTTTTTATAAAAAAATAAATTCATAAATTAAGACTTTTATATATTAGATTATACAATTAGTTAACAATATATTTTTAAAAAAAAAAGAAAAAAAAAAAAAAAGAAGAGGCTAGAAAAGTGCCTGGCCGGCTAACTAACATTCTTTCTCAATACTACTACCGTACGTACCTGATCTGAATAACCATAACATGAGAGATTGAATGAGGAAATTCCCAAAGCATGCTTTGCTACGTTTTGCCATAAACCTACCTTGCTTACATTCAGATGAAATGATACCATCATGTAAATTTTCATGCATCGACGCGGTCCACATAGCTAGAAGACTGTTTGGAGCTAACTTGCACTGTAAAATATATATATATATATATGTTGTTTACTATTTTAAGAACAACCACTAATATGATGACATGGGTTGATCTGAATACGATATTACGTTTAAATAACCGAGTTTAGGAGGGTTGATGAGGTCAAAGTAAATATCACGTGAAAGGAAGAATTGTGAATTAATGAAAGTTGTGGGCAAGCCCCTCCTTTCCCAAACTCTGATCTGAACTGCAAGAAACAATAAAAGAAGATGAAAATGGGCCCCGAGAATATGAAATGGATATAATAATTTATTGGGTGTTGGTGGGGGGCTCCTTAATTTCATGTCCTTGTAAACAGTTTGGGTAGGTAGATTGGGAGGGTGATGTCAGTCAAGAGGGTCTCAAGACAACCACCCCTCTGTCTCTGCTCATAAATTCCTGGCAATCTGTTCCCCCTGTTTGTCATTTTCTTTTTAAATTAATGGTTTGTTTTTTCCTACCCACATATTTTTTTCACACTTTTTTTTTTTTTTAATCTAATTCTATTTTGTATTCAAAACTGTAGTTCACGAATTTCTGATAAAAGAAAAATTCTACTAATTATTTACGCACTATATATCATATATTATTTTTAATTTTTTAATTTTTTTATCAAATATATAGTATTAAAATAATGAGTATAAAAATTTAATTAATTTAAAATAAATAAATAAATAATATATAATATATAATATATAAATATTGAGCAGCAAAACTATTATGATAAAAAGGGCATTACTATTACTGGTGGGGCGTGGGGCTGCCATCCAGAAGGTTGGGGAGTGCAAAGTTTTTCACTTTACTTCCCCTCTTACCTAACTCTTTGGTGTTTTCCCTTCCCTACGCCCACATTCATCGGAACAAAATTCGAGAAAAAAATTGTCGCCAGAAAAAATTTTCGAATCCGAAGCTTTGGGGTTGCAGAGGCCCATTAAAGTTGGTTATATGCTGAGCATCTCCAATCCTATATTAATGATAATGATATACACTATATCATCATTTTATTTTTTTTATTTTTTTTATTATGCAAGATGTGATATATATTATTTTTGAATGATAAAAAATATCAAATAAAGGATTATTAGATACACCACGCCTCCAACACATACACGTATGGTATTGGTAGATTCTTTGGTCATGGATCTTCAAAATACAGCCAATCCCATTTCATTCCCCACTGTGCGTGAGCCCCCACACCGATATCTTTAACCACGTTAAGGAAACCGTAGTCAAAATACATGAGTGATCAAGATAAGGCATAAGAAGTACAAGAAGATCAGGCACGGTAAAAAATACTTAACAAGATAAGAAGCAGGATCTAGGTGCAAAAGTCAATGAACAATTATGAAGATATGTTCTACTCGTAGTGTAATATGGTGTTAATGATTCATAGTCAAACTATTTCTCTAGGCTGCTATTATTCGTAGATTCCTAGTCCAACAATGTTTGTAATTGTTGCTTACAAATAAACAAGGTTGAGTCAATTGGGGCAAACCAAAATAATTCAGAGCAATTTATTCTTCAATATGGTATCAAGAGCCTCTTGACTCACGTCAACTATTTTTTTTCATGGAGTATCAAGGCACTCAACCGCTTGACCCCACCATCTCTTCCCTTGTTTTCACTTGGCCAATTCTTTCATCAAACACCTTCCATCCATCAATTGCCCCTCTCAACAATTGTCCCTATCAAAATCACATGTGACAACTAACTACTATGGAAAGAACAAGTTGTTCCATACCTCAAAGGACTCAACCTTCATGGCTATGAGCCTGTGTCGACGACTCCACTTCCTGTACCTCCATGCTTCTCACCAACCACACAAATCAGTCGGTCCCAAATCTGACATATACCACTTGGACTCTGCAGGACGAACTCATCATCAACGCCTTGAACTCCTCCCTTTTCGAAACAGTTCTTTCACACGTTACAAAATGTTGCACCTCTAAGTTTGGTCTACTCTAGAACAGATGTTCACATCTACATCACGGGCACAATCCATGAAGCTCCACTATCATTTGGCAACACTCAAAAAGGAAAACTCTTCCATCACAGACTACTTCTAAAAAGTCACCACCTTAGTCGATACCCTTGTCGCTGCAGATCAGCCATTGAACAATTTCGAGCTAGTGTCTTTCTTATTAGCTAGTCTAGGCCTTGAATACAACTTCTTCGTAACATCAATCATAACAATAGTGGATCCGATCTCTCTGGAAGACCTCTACGGTCACATGCTTGCTCATGAACTTAGGTTGGAACAATACCAACCTTCAATTGATTTGAATCTTGTTGATGCAAATATGGCCTCACGTTCCAAAGGTAGAATAGGTGGTTAGGGTGGTTGTTTCCCCTATTATGGTGGTCGCGGTTCTAATTTTGGCTCATACAAAGCCAATCGAGGCAAAGGCAAAGGTGGTCATGGCCTTTCGAATGCTCCAGTGTCAAAGCATATCTGTCAAGTCTGCAATCATACCGGTCACATAGCAATTAGATGTTATCACAGATTTGATGAATCATATCAAAGTGACTTTCCATCTATAATTTAGGCCTTTTTCATAGCCCCCTCTCAACAGCCTAATGGTTAGTGGTATCTTGATTCAGGTGACTCACATCATATTACCTTTGACCTGGCCAACTTGAATATCAAGTATGATGAATACACTAGTTCAGAACATATCCGAAGTGGCAACACTTTGGGCTTACCTATTAAACACACTAGCACCACATGAATTTCTAGTCCTAATATTTCCTTTCTTTTAAAAGATATTCTCCATGTTCCTCACATCAAGAAAAATTTACCATCCATTCAAACATTCACCGCAGATACTAATATATTTTTTGAATTTCATCCACATTGTTTTTTTGTGAAGGATAAAGCCACATGGAAAACACTACTACATGGGCCGAGTAAACATGGACTCTATACTCTTTCCACTTCCACCAAAACTTCTTCACCCACTACTCTTGTTAAGGAGCATACCTCAGTTTCTCAATGGTAGTAAAAAATGGGTCACCCAACCTTTAAAGTTGTTTGTTGCGTCTTGTCATAGTTTTCTTTACCTACCGTACCTAGTCAATATATTTTCTCATGTTTCGCATGTCTTAGTTCTAAAAGCATACGATTACTATTTTCTATTGATTGTAAGCGGGTGTCTGCTCCTCTTAATTTAGAATTTAGTGATGTTTGGGATCCTTACCCAATTATTTCTAAAGATGGTTTTTGATATTATATTAGATTTTTGGATTCCTTTAATCTTTATATTTGGCTCTACCCCATCTTATGCAAAAGTGACGTTGCAACTATTTTTTGTCAATTTCAAGTCCATGTGGAATGATTTTTTAATTGCAAAATAAAATCGTTTCAATCCGACTAGAGCAATGAATTTCGCCAATTGTCGACACTACTCACTTCCCTTGGAATCTCTCATTGTTTATCGTGTCCACATATACATCAACAAAATGGTACAATCGAACACAAACACTGCCACATAGTTAAAACTGGGGCTATAAAGAATAGGGTCCAGACCGGATCGGACCGAACCGAATTCTAGACCAGTCGATCTCGGTCCCAAAATATATGGACCAATGAAATTCGGTCCAGTCCTGGGGTCTACAAATTTTGGACAGGATCGGACCGAATTGGACCAAAACCTTATATATATATTTTTAATAATTTAATATATTATTTTTATATAGTAATTATATAAGTTAATGATGTAATTTTCATCTAATTTATTATTATTGACCAAATAAAATATAAAATAATATATACTATCAATTAATAATAAATCATAAAACATGATAATTTATGTCATTATATGTAAACTGTTAATACATCATACATTCATAGAATCATACATACTCTACTATTTACACTTGATTAAAATAATTAAGTAATTTTTTTTAAAATACCTAAGTTGTAAGGAAGTATGAATAATCTATGTACAATGAAATTATTTGATATTCATTAACATTGGCTTGAGCGGCACGTCGAGTGTTGCTCGAGTGAACACTAGAGTTTGTGTCTCGTTTGAACTCACTGTCGCATGAGACTCGAGCGAACCACGGGTTGAGCTTCGCTTGAGCGCTAGTACGAGCGACAGTTGAGCGAATTCATTGTTTCTCGATTTTTCAACTCCAAAACCGATATCCACCCCAACAATTAATAATTATGCATACTAAAGAGTAAAGTCTAAGCTAGTAAGTAATAACTACCAACATCATGAATATAATTATAGTAAAAAAATTTTTTTACTGAGTTAGTTACATAATCCACATTAATAATTCACTTAATTTTAATTTAATAATTTAAATAATTTTTTATTAATTTATTTCAATAAAAAGATGAAAAAAATAATAAAATAATAAGGGTGGACCAAACGGACTGGACCGAACTAATTTACACCCCTAGTGAAAGTAGGACTAGCCCTCGTCCATCATAGTCATGTTCCGCCTCAATTTTGGGGCGGCACTTTCCGCACAACGTGTTACCTTATATACCATCTCCCTTCACTTTTTTTACATAAAACATATCCATTCAAATTGTTGTTCAAATGTATTCCTGACTACACATTTTTTAAAGTCTTTGGTTGTGCCTTGTGGCTCAATCTTCGCCCCTACAATATACACAAGCTTCAACCACGATCTACACGTTGTACATTTCTTGGTTATATCTCAAACGCAAGGGCTACAAATGTTACAACCCACTGACAAATAACTCCCGTGATGTAGTTTTTCAAAAGTTGGTATTCCCTTTCCAAACCCAATCACAAATTCATTCATATACATGTTTGGATTCAACTCCTCTCACACTCCCTCTAGTACGAATCAACAGTCCACTCTTAGTCCATGTAGAAGCTGAACCCGTGCAAGTCCAACCATCGGTCACTTTATTGCCTCCAACTCAACCTAACATTAGCAAGCCCAATTTGTTGGCCCAACACACCAAGAGCCCGACATACCTAGACATCTTCCCTAACCCTAATCCCTCATCCCCCTTACCTTAAACCTCTGCTTAAAACCCAATCTCTAGTCCTGATGCCTTCTCATTGTCACCCATAATCTTACCTACCAGGTTGGCATTGATTGCCAATTAGCACCCCATGGTCACCAAATCCCGAACCAACATCTTCAAACCCAAAGACCTACACTGACGGCTCCATATGATATCCTCTTCCGAAAGCCCTCACCTCTGAGCTCAATCCCTCTGTCACTGAACTTGTTGCTATTCCATTGCAGCTAAATCACCCGAGTGGTGTGTTGCCAAGAATCTTGAGTTCGATGCCTTATTGAAGAACGTAACTTGGTCATTAGTTCTACATTCTTATGCTCGTAAATCAATAGTGCTAAATGGGTGTTTAAAATCAAAAGAAAGGCCAACGATGATATTGAGCGGTACAAAGCATAGTTGGTGGCTTTCCTACAATAGTCTGGTGTTGATTACTTTGAAACCTACAGTCCAGTAATAAAGCCCACCACGGTACGATTAATTCTCTCTCTTATTGTATCTTGTGGCTGGCCTATAAGGCAAATAGATGTACAAAATACATTTTTACATGGTGCTTTAACAGAGGAAGTATATATGGCTTAACCCCCAGGTTACGCATACCCTCAATTTCCTAACTATGTGTGCAACTTACACAAGGCAATATACGGATTGAAACTAGCTCCAAAAGCATGGTTTTCTTTGTTAAGCAACAAGTTATTAGACATTGGCTTCATAGGGACTAGATCAAACTCCTATTTGTTATTCATACATCATACAATCTGACCATGTATGTTTTGATTTATGTTGATGACATCTTGATTATTGTTTCAAATATTTCTGTAATTGATGAACTACTTAATACTCTGCAATATGACTTTGTCATCAAGGATTTAGGCTCCTTAAATTTTTTCTCAAGCATTGAAGTTATACACAGTAGTGGAAAACTATTCTTATCTCAACAAAGATATATTTTGGGCGTTCTACACAAGACTAGAATGAGTGAAGCCAAGCCTATTGCTACACCCATGGCCACATCTACGTGTTTAACAGCACATGAGGGTGAAGATTTTGAAGATCTCAATCTATATAAGAGTACTGTGGAGGCCTTGTAATATCTTTCTTTAACAAGGACAAACATTGCCTTTATAGTTAACAAGATTTCTCAATTTATGCACAATCCCAAATTCATTCATTGGCAGTCTGTGAAGCATCTCTTGCGCTATCTCAAACAAACCATTGATCATGGTCTCTTTCTACAAAAGTGAAAATCTATTCAGCTGCAAGCCTCTTTGAAGCGTATTGGGTAGGCTCAAGGGATGATCGTTGATTAACTAAGGGTTTATGTATTTTCTTGGGATAGAACCTAATATCTTGGAGCTAGAAAAAACAAGTCATTGTTGCCAGGTCTAGTATAGAGGCTGAATACAAAGCCATATCCAACACAACTGCTAAACTACAATGGTTACTTTCACTGCTCAAGGAACATGACATCTTAGTTCCAAAGCTTCCAATTTTGTGATGCGACAATATAGAAGCTACTTATCTTTCTGCAAATCCAATGTTCTATGCACGCACAAAGTACATTGAGATTGACTTCAATTTTGTTTGGGACATGGTTACACAAAACATCATCAAAATGCAATATGTTTCCATCAAAGATCGATTGACAAACATCTTTACAAAACCAGTATCTTCAGCCATATTTGCTTCACTTAGAATCAAACTCAATGTTGTGTCACCATCATTGGGCTTGCATAGGCGTGTTAAGGGAACCGTAGTCAAACACAAAACAATCTCTCAAAGTGATAAGGATAAGCCATAAGAAGCTCAAGCATAGTCAAACACATTTAACAAGATAAGAAGTAGACTCTGAAGATATGTTCTACTTGTACGTAGTGTAATATGATGTGAATGATTCATAGTCAAACTACTTCTTTAGTATGTTGTTATTCATAGATTCTTAGTCTAACAATATTTGTAATTAGAGTACTGCTACATCCACAAAAGAATTATATAAAAATAATCTCACAAATTGACGTAGTTTCATCTAATCCATTAGATCTACTTTACAATAAAAGTAATTTTATAATCTGACGAATCATATCAAGCCAACAAAGATATAACAAATAAAGTGAGCAAGATTAATAATTCCTCTATATGGAAACTCGTGATAAGATTGAATCAACAATCATGCCAAAAATATTGCAACGTGATCAGTCTTACCAAAGCAGAGGAGGATATTGTGCAGTATTATAGGAAACTAGCCATAAACACCTCATATAATGTTAAGTGAAGAGTTTGGAAGTTTAATTGTACAATAATGCCCATTGGGCGCGTGCAATTCTTACTTTCCACACGTACCGAATAATTATTAGGTCACTCTAATGAGGGAGTTTTACGATTAACATGACACCATATGGTGAAGCATTTGAAGCACTAGAGATGGAATTACTTACCATACAAATGCAATTTCAAACGCATTTATTAAAATATATGAAAACTGAAGCACTCTTTTTGTAAAACATATGCCACCTCACTATTTGCCTATTTTATCATTCTCTATGTAACATACAAACACATTTTTATTTTGAACATTTATTACCACTTTTATTACCTATCTAGTGCATATCTCGTGTTTTGCACTTCTTTAACCTCCTCCATTTATTACAACTTCATTACTTGTCTCATTACTTTTTTAATAGGGGTGACAATATTTGACATGACCTGTGATTCCAATACAAACACGAAATAAAATTAGTGAATTTGAGTTAGATATAAATGAATTTAAGTCAAAACAAGTTTTTCCATTAATACATGATTAATAAAAGGGTCAATATGCAATAACCAGTTTAAATCTTATTTCAAAATTATAATTTTATTATTGTTAGATTATAATATTGGTATTTCTCAATATGCTTATGTTTTTATTGTTAGAATTGTAATTTTAGACTTATGTTCATATTTGTTATTGTTGGTTTTATAATATTGGTTTGATTGTAGGTTAAAATCTGAAAAATATTGATAATTTTTGTTAGTAGATAGTCTTATTGTTTTTTAGATATTGTGGTTACTAATAAATACAAATTTTAACTTTTATATAAAATTATGTTAATTGAGTCAAATGAGTTATGCATATTAATTCAACTCATTTACATAAATGGATTAAAAGGAGTCGTACAGTGTTGACTAATTTCTAATTAATTATTAAATGGGTTAAAATGAACATAACATGACATGATTCGTTATTTAAATAGATCGTATTAGAATTTAAAAGTCTAATCCATTTAACTTCAAATTTATGCTAAAATCGTTCAATTTCTACGTTGTCAAGACTATTCAATTTATCATGCTATTAAAATAATTTGATAACCATCACGATAAGTGCCGCTTGGTTGTAGGCTCATTAGTTTATAGCCCATTTGGTTTTCATGCTTACTTAGAAGTCTATTTACATCGTATTCTATTGGAGAGAGATAGTCAATTGTTTTTTTTTATTTTTCTTTTTGTTTGATTGTTTTGTACATATGCTATTATTCACTGACACGTTTTAGAAAAGAGATATGTTATAACTACAAAGAGTTCCCACAAAAATAAAGCGAGAAGTAGCATATGAACTTAAAATTTCTCCCTATAGAACAAATATACAAACCTAAGGTGAATTTACAAACTCTGCCAAATGTGTTGAAACTTAAAGCCTACCCTTAATATATTTCATATATTAAGCACATGTGTGTGTGTGTGTATGATTGTATGTATATAAAAAACAACAATAAGCACATACGAACATGTTTCAAGTCTCTACATAAAATAAAACCAAAACTTATTTTTAATCAAAGACTGGTATGATGTTTGATGTGGGGATCAAACAAGTAAGGCAGCTTTAAATAGCGTGGTGTATTTAAAGTGAAATATAAATATATATATATATATGTATATATATATTTTTTTCCTCACTAAAAGTCACGATCAAGCTCTTCCCCAAGATGCCTCTTAAAAAGAAAACATAACCATAATCTTATAGAACCCTAGTAGAAGTAAAGTAGGCTTAGTATAGACAGGTGCCCATGGAAACAGAGTTAACAGAATAAACTTCGCATAACAAGACAGTATTAATAGGTAATGAGCTAGACATTAGCATTCATTCGATAAACATGCAAAGACCAATGATAGTTTATTATAGAATTACATAACAGTCTATAAATATATACATATATTTATATATATATATATATATCAAGAGATGAAAAGGAAAAAAACAAAACACACTGAATTACCAGCTTTCCTAAAAATCTAGACACAGGCGAAGTAGAAAATCTTTGCAATGTAAAATGTGAATTCGAATGAAAGTTAATACCTACAATAATTGCTTTCAAAGGTTGTTTCTCTCGTCGTTTAAGAGATACGATCCAGAACTTAGAAAGGCCAGGGGCAATAGTAAGAACATCGTGCCATATATTTATGCAAATTCTGCAGTTTACTTCTCAACATGAACGGAAATACGGTAAAACCAAATTGAGAGATAAGAGATTTAAGCTGTCAGCACTAGCCCTCGAGGGAACATTTAAAAAAGAGAGATACATTTAATAATTTACTCACATGTAATTGCTTCTTGCAAATTTCCAGGCTAGGGATTACTTTGAAAGTTTGAATCTGTAGCTAAGAGTATCTGATCACAAAATTTCAGCAGAGAGCATCTTTTCAACACTGTAAGACGTAGAATACCTGCTGCAACTATATTTCCACAATACCACTTTTCAAATGTATAGAGTCTACCTTTTACCTTTGAATAGTGGAAGATTTTTCATTCTTATGCATCACAACATAACCAAATGAGTATAAACTATTAACCAATGGAAAAGCATACTAAACCGGAACTACCTGATTTCAGTGATCCAAAAGGTCTTAAGAAGGATAATATCTTGTATGGCAGCAAGTGAAAAAAAAAAAAAAAAAAATTTTACAAAACCATCAATATAAAGAAGCTATGAAAATAAAAGTGGAAAGATAAAAAAAGATTGTTTCCACTCTTTGTGGGTGTCGGAGATCAGCAGCCAAGGAGCACTCCAAGCTACACTGGATTGAAAGGCATAAGAAAGGCACGAGGATTTGCACTAAATGTCTATGGATGGTAATAAACTCTTGGGCAATAGACTCTCCAAGGAATTTTACTTCATCCATGTAGGGGTGAGCACCAACATTGTTGGAATCGAAATCCATAATTTTGACTCTGACTTAATCGGAGGCCGAATCCGGCCTTCGACTCCTGGGTTGCTGGATTTGTGGTAGGAGGTGTTGAGAAATGTGGATAAAATAGTATTGGTATCACCTAAGATGTAAACCGCTCATGATAATGAGAAAAAAATTGAAGTTTAAATAATAATCTTAATACATGGATTGATGGATTTGTTGATGGATCTGTCGTAGGAGGTGTTATAGGAGATGCATGCTCTTTTCCTTTCCCATCTAGAGAATATTTATCAATATTTTACAACATTAAAAATCATCTCAAACCAGAAAAATTCAAGAAGAAAATTGTAAAGAACATTCATAAAGGTAGTTTTCACAAGTTGATAATGTAGCTTGGCTCTCCTGATGAAAATTAGATGAATTATGAGATAAGATTGTAAACACAAGTGCAATATTAAGGTTATTATTATTATTATGATAATATGCTGGACGGTCTATTGCTAAAAATTAATTAGGAATAAGATTTTATATTATTACTTTTTTAAATTTACATCTTAGAACGTCAAAAAAAAAAAAAAAAGATAGACATTGATAGATACCACAACATTTATCATTGTTCGAATGATCATAAAAAATGATGTAATCAATACTCAATTTACATCTTTCAAAAAAAAAAAAAAATACTGAATTTACGTTTAGCGACGAGAACGATGATTATTATGCTGTCGGTTTCAAGATTGTTTTCCTAATTCGTGACACACGATGCATCCAGTACGTGAGTATAAAACCAAACCCAAAAGAAAATAAATAAAAATGCAAATCCAACGAATTAGTTCCAGATCAAGTCATTAATTGGATGATGATGATGAATTCTATGATCAAGTCAATAAAAATGCCTGCTGAATAAGCTTTTCCCAGCTGTTTTACAGCTTGAATATGATCATCTGCAACTATTACATTTACTGCTAGAGATAGTCTTGTCTTCTATTCACATTGCAAGAGGGAAACGAAAATGCAATGCCTAGCCATTTTCTGGTGAATATACCATGTTAAAGATTTGATGTGTTTTGCTACTTCTAATTTCGTAGTCATTGGCTTCTTTTTTTTCAAAAAATAAAATAAAATAGACGCAAGCAAAGCAAGAGCACCAAACCAGAGACAACGTGGAGTGGTGGCGGAGCTGCGGAGGAGTGCAGCCGACCTTCAGATCTGACGAGGAGGTGGATCGCGAAGAAGGAACCTCGTCTTCTTTCTTTTCCGTGAAGGATCTGACACTTTGGTTGGAGGTGGATTGCAGAACTTTGGCGTGTGAGATCAATTGGATCTGGGTTTGCAGTTTGCCCACTGGTTTCTCCCAGGAGCAGAACCAGCTCATCTTTCTTCTTCGTGTTTTTCTCATCTTTTCTTGTTTTTAAAAATAAAATATTGGCTGATGTGGCAGAACATCGTGCGCATCGTAGTGCACAAAATTGCCTGTATAAGCTGTTTCAGATGGTAGGGGTTTCGGAAGGACGAATTTCAGTCGGGATATCGCGCAATTTTTTCGAAATTTTTTTATACAAGTGGCTGCCACGTGGCTGTGCCAGCTCAAGCGGTCATAATGAACAGTAGATGTGAGGCGGTCGAATAAAATGGTATTTTTATACAGTTGGAAGGTGTTCGATTGAAGTTAATGGGACGTACGGGATAGGGCCTTCTAAAAATATCAGGAGCTCGAGCCTCGACCCATATAGAAAGGCAAAACAAAAGATCCTCTCAACTTCTTTGGTTGTATTAACCATCATTGGCGATAATATCTCCATCATATAATCCACACTTCATCCACACATATATTAGGGCCCAGAAACCAATACGATGCAATACAAGTAAACAAGTATTAAAAGGAACAAATTAATCTAAGAGTCAAGAATATAAGACTACCAATCTTTAAAGAATTAAACCACTATTTACTACTTCACATCTTATGTGGCAAACCAGATTCACTAACAAGTGAATGAGTTCTTGTCTCAACCCCTCCATCTCAATCCCATCCGAAGGAAGCACGATGAGAGAGTTTGAGGAGAGAGAGAGCTTGATGAGAGAGAGAGAGGTCGAAAGTAATGGGTCTAATTTAATAAAAAAAAAGTCAGATATAGGGTGTAGGGATAAATAATTACTGATGTATAACATATAAAAAAATAATAAAATTAGGCAAAGAAAACCAAGAGAAGAGGAAGAAAGCACATACTGCACGTTGTAATAATAGAACATTGAGACCTTCCTCCTAAACGCAGATGAACAGCCTTGGCAAAAAGAACCTTCATGTTTGTTCTAGATTGATGCTAAAACCATACGAAGAGACAGAAACGAATCATCTCATCTCATCTCATGCAAGCCTATTTATCGGTCAATTCCCTACTTTCAACTTCTCAAGACACGACACATATGTTGTTTAGTCTCTCTGCACAAGATAAAATCATATCTCGAGAATGCAGATCCGTCAGAAGTGGAAAGAGGAAAATGCCAAACAAGTAGGCAAAGCAAACTCCCCTTGAGGAAAGGATGGAAATTTCGCCTTAAAAAACTTGTTCTGTTCATGGCACGATTTGTTCTTTCAATACCATTTCAAAAATATATCATATTGTTCAAACCAAAAGATTATTTCAACAAAAATAAATAAATAATGTACCATAGAAATGGTATTTGAGTTCAGAAGCTATTTGAAAAGTAAGTATTGAAACTAGAGAAATCATGAACTGACAAGGCAGCAATGTTCAACTACTTACAAATCTGAATTTGTAAAGGGGGATAAATTTTTACTTTTTATTTTTGAAGCTTGGGAGATAATTTTCATAGAATCAAAGTTGGGTTTGGGTTTTTACATGGCCTAAAACAATTTAGACAGAGGTAAAGTTGGAACAAAGAGGATAGGGATAAGCGAGAGATAAGGCCATTTCTTGGACAGAATAAACAGCCACTTAATCCAAACATAAAATGTAAAGTTCAACAAAACCTAACAATTGTATAGAAAATATATGTTCAAACACTATAGTAAGGCAAATAACCCTTCCTGCAGCCATCTTACCACAATTCTATACACATTCCGTATGGATAGAATAGACTCGTACCCCATTTTTTTTATAAGTACCCCATACTTCCTTTATTCTATTGGTATGCATTATGAAAAAACCAGTATAAGTACCAACCAATGGGACAATACTTTAAGCAAGTAATAACCAAGAAGTTTTGACACACACTCTAGTATAGATTGCAATAGTATAAATTGATAAGTCCTTAGGATACACAAAACCAGCTCTTAAGAAGTATATAATACTGAACTTCTCCATCTGGGCCAAAAATAACTTCAGCTTCACACTCAATAGCGATGGTATCTTCAAGGGACTGCAATGTTCAACAACTTGCAAATTGGAACGTGTGACGGAGATTATTATTATAGCATCTAAGTTTGGCAAGGTTTGTAATTGTTCTCTAAACAGTTTAGGAATGGAAATATATGAAACCGTGACAATGGAGAAATGAGTGAGAGAAGCACCTCTCTTGGACACAATAAACAAAGACTTAACATATGTTGATCACACCACAACATATGTATCTGATTTGGGACTGAAAGAAATAGAATCCATTTCGAGAAAATATGATGGAGAAAATATAGTTAAAAAATATGCTTCCCTTATGGAGAAAGATTATCCCGAGTGTCTAGATTTGGAGAGATTTCATCCTTTTATAGACGTCTATTCTTTTCTTAAACTAGTGAGTCCTACCTAACTTATGTTCTTTTTACCTTATTATGTGTCAATCAATCACTTTTTACTTTATCTCTTCCTTGACTTTTTTATTCTTGACAAGAAAAAGTATATTTTCAAACCTCATTTGTTTACCCACCTTACACACCATTGATGTGAAAACCTTCCACGTCAATTATCTTAAAAAATATTGGTATTAGGACTTTTTTAAAAATTATAATTGGTCCTACAATAAATGATGTATTAACACATATACAACAAACTCTTTTGATAATGAGCTTCCAATATAGTAGATTTTAGAGTATTTTTAATGGCTTATATATTATACAAGAAATGTAATTTGAAGAATTGTTTAAAAAAGGAGTTATATCCGATTACCTAAAAGGAAATTTAAAATATAATTTGATATAGTAACCTGCTACATGTAGCGGATATTGTTCATCCTGTAAATATTTTTGTATTATTTATAGTTCGTTTACTCTCTCATTTTCTTTCACTTTGATTTTCACTATGTAAGCAAATTCTTTTTATTGTTCATCATTTAAAACACATCTATTTTTTATCCATTTTTTTTCATATTTTGATTTTATTTTTTATTTTTAGTTTGTATGTATAGGACTGAATTATATTACATTGTATATAAAAATATATTACAAATATAAAAAATATATGAATTTTGCAAATTCATTGGTAGAGAGGAAATATTTAAAAAGAATAAGAGTTGGTTTAGATTCAGAAATAAAATGAGATGATTTTATATGAAAGTTGAAAAAAATATTGTTAGAATGTTATTTTTTAAGATTATTATTATTTTGAGATTTGAAAAAAGTTGAATTAAGATTTGAAAATGTTAAATTGTTTATTATACTTTGTGTGAAAATTTGAAAAAATTATGATGATGAGATGAGATGAAACATTTTATAAATTCAAACGGGGCCTAAGAAAATATTATATAAATGATATGAAGAATAGATAAATAAGCTGATGTATAATATATTATAAAAATAAATATGTAAAATAGAAAAAATAAGATTTTGTGATATATTTTAAAAAATAATATAAAGGAACATTGTGAATGCTCTTAGTTCATTTTGTATCCGGCAACTATAATTTATTTTCGGTTGAATATTGAGTCATTGAAATTTTATCTGACTGCCTAAAAACATTTTATAAATTTATTTTGACCTATAGACAAATCAAAAGCTGACCTGTGGCTCTAAAGTGTCACGTATGTCAGCTCTTAAAAAATATAAAAAAAAAGTTAATAATTCAAAGACTACTTAAAATGTCCCAAAACTAAGTCTCACAGTGAAATGAGATAAAATAATTTTAGATAAAAGTTAAAATTTGAATAAAATATTATTAAAATATTATTTTTTTAATATTATTATTATTTTGAAATTTAAACAAATTGAATTGAGATTTGAAAAAATTAAACTATTTATTGTATTTTATGTGTGAATTTAAAAAAATTATAATAATGAGATGATTTGAGATGGTTTTTCAATCCAAACGGACCTACATAACAAGCAAATAAAATAAAATAAGAAGTTGAGAAAACGTCTTATTAAATGATAAAATAATAAATGACTTAAATTGACAGATTAAAATTATTCAAAGATAAAGTAAAAACAGCAAATTATATTAAAAAAACTAATTTATATCTCGAGACAACATCGTTTTTAAAAACTAAAGCTAGAATAATGATTTGTGATTTAACATTATTATCTCCAAAAACTTGGAATCACAATAGCTCCTACTGCAGTACCAAATGCTACTATTCTCATTTCTCAATGTGAAATTAAACATTGACGATAGTTGCTTGGGATTGTTCAAAGTGTAAATTGACTCCATGCTAATCTCAATGTGGTGGAAGGATAAGGGATATGTATCATGGTCAGTTTGGGAACACTAGCTGTTTAATGTGGTGGAAGTCGGGAGAGTTATTCTCCTCAAACTTGTTTTTAGAGAGAATAGTCATGTGGCCGACTTCTTGGCAACCCAAGGGGCCGGCAACACGAGTTTTAGTTGACATGTTGAGAATAAACAAATAAAGTTTTGATTTGAATATTTTTAAAAGTAAATGATGTTGTCTTTGATAATTTCAAGAATGATAAATTTTGATTTGAATATTTTGAAAAGTGAATGATGTTGTTTTTGTAATTGCAAAAAGTAAAACTTTAATTTGAATATTTTCAAAAATAAATGATGTTATCTTTGACAATTTCAAAAATGATATATTTTAATTTGAATATTTTGAAAAGTGAATGATATTGTCCTTGAAAATTGCAAAAAGTAAAACTTTGATTTGAATATTTTGAAAAATAAATGATATTATCTTTGACAATTTCAAGAAGGATAACTTTTGATTTGAATATTTTGAAAAGTGAATGATGTTGTCTTTGACATATGAATCTTTTTAAATTTGAAAATGAAGTCTTATATGCCTATAAAATATAGCTCTTTTGAGATCTTTAAATCAAGAACAACAACAAGAGCACAATCACATCAATTGCAAGTTTTATAATATCCATTCAAAACTTTCAATCTATTTTCTCTAAGCATTAAGCCTTAACTCTTGTTCATTTTGAGAGAGATATAGTTTTGCATTGTATTGTTCTTATTCTACTTATTGAGGAGTGTTCTCTGATAACCTACCCACTATCAATTCTTGTATCAGTAAAAGGGTGTGTATAACTATTATATGTGTAAAAGATGTTCTACACAGGGAATAGACGTTGAATCATCACGTGTAAGGTGATTGCAAGTGTAGAAAGTGTTCTATACGGATTCTTTGTAGCGATACTGCTCAAGGGTGTAATAGGTTTCTATCTCCACATGAAGGAGATCAGATAGTAAATTTGAGAATTCTCAAGGGGTAGCTTGAGGCGAGGACGTAAGCAATGGGTTCGTTAAAATATTGAGTTTACTTCCTCTTATCCTTGCTCTTTATTTTTACTATTGCATCGTATTTTATTCATATTTTATATTGTATATTTGGTTTATAATTACAGATTTTTAAATACAACTCAATTCACCCCCTTTTGTGTTAGTCATCTAGGCAACAGGGAGGCTTATGGTGTCTCGAGATGGCGGTGAGAGGCGGAGCACGACAGCATCTAGTTGTGTACAATGCATCCGAGAGAGGTTGGGGACTATGGCCAGGCATGGAAGAGCTTGAGAGGGTGCTGGTGGAACTGTGGTGGCGAGGGGGAGGCGGCATGGTGGCTAGAGGACGATGGATCTACCTATGAGGTGAAGGAGAAGCCGTGGGAGAGTGGGGGTGCGTGTGAAGGCTAGGGAGCTCGGCTAGGCATTGGGAGGCGGGGAGGTCGTTAGTGAGAGAGGAGGCTGATGGTGGTGGTGCGGTAGCTGGATGGGTAAAGAACCCATGTGGGTAAACCCATTTCGGGAAAGAGAGGGAGAGGGCTGCTGGGAGGGTTTGGGTTCGGTGGGGTGGTCACCGATGATGGTTGGAGGTGTGCTGGTGGCTGGCGGCATGGCTGCGACAGCGGCATGAGAGAGGGAATCGGGTGAGGGAGAAGGGCTGCTTCTCGTGTGAGCTGAGGGAGGGAGGAAAGAGAGGGAAAGTGAAAAAGAGAGGGAGGGTTTTAATCCCAACCATTTACCTTGGAGTCTTCAAAATGATATAACGGTGGGCTAAATATCGATTTGAAAATGCAAAAACACTGAGCGGAATGAAAATAGAATATGATTTAAACTAAACTTTAGCTTATAAAATAATAATCTTTCATCATTAAATAAATGATGAAGTTTGCTAATTACTTTTAAGAGAATAAAACCATCTAATTAATTAGAATTTTCAACATAATTTAAATTCTATAATATTTTAAATAACTAAAATCATGTTGATAAAATGATTTTCTACAATTATAATATTTTTGGAGCTTGTCTTACTTAAAATCAAATTTGGTTCAATAAGACTGGAAATACCCCATATAAATATTTCCAAGACATTTAAAGTATTTGAGAGCTTTAAAACACTGGTCATACTTTAAAAATCAATTGCTAACATTAAAAATATGCCTTTGAGGTTGGTCACGTAAGATGAGACTCGCGATTGCTAGAGAGAAGGAGCAGATTGTTACATGTTCATCCTATGAACATTTTTTTAATTATTTATAGTTCATTTACTCCCTCAATTTCTTTCACTTTGATTTTTACCATGTAAGCAAATTTTTTTTATTATTTATCATTTAAAACGCATCTATTTCATTTTCTTCTAAAAAATATCTTGGAATTATTTTTTATCCATATTTGTTTCATATTTTGATTTTATTTTTAATTTTTATTTGGCTTATAAATTTTTATTTTGTGTATAGGTCTAAATTATATTACATTGTATATAAAAATATATTACAAATATAAAAATATATATGAGTTTTGCAAATTTATTGGTAGAAATGAAATATTTAAAAAGAATAAGAAAATATTATTTAATAATATGAAGAAAAAATAGATAAGCTAATGTATGATATATTGTAAAAGTCAATATGTAAAATAAAAAAAAAAAGAGATTTGGTGATATGTTTTTAAAAATAAGATAAATGAACCAACTTGAATACTCTTAGTTCATTTTGTATCCAGCAACTATAATTTATTTTCGGTTGAATATTAAATGAGTCACTGAAATTTTATCTGACTGCATAAAAACACTAGAAATTTATTTTGATCTATGGACAAATCAAAAGCTGACCTGTGGCTCTAAAGTGCCACTTATGTCAGCTCATAAAAAATATATAAAAATTTTAATAATTCAAAGGATTATTTAAAATGTCCTCAAAACTAAATAAGAAGCAAATAAAATAAAATAAGAAAATTGAGAAAACGTCTTATTAAATTATAAAAGAATAAATTACTTAAATTGACTAATTTATATCTGGAGACAACATCGTTTTTAACAACTAAAGAATAATGATTTGTATCGGCTCGGTTTGGATATCAAAATCATCTCAATCTATCTCATCATTATAATTTTTATAAATTTTTATATAAAATATAATAAAAAATTTAATTTTTTTAAATCTTAAAACAATAATAATATTAAAAATAAATTATTTTAACAATATTTTATTCAACTTTCATATATAATTATTTCATCTCATCTCACTTCACTGTCCAAATCCCACCTTAACATAATTATCTCCAACAACTTGGAATCACAATAGCTCCTACTGTAGTACCAAAAGCTACTATTCTCAATGTGAAATAAAACATTGACGATAGTTGCTTGGGATTATTGTAAATTGATTCCATGCTAATCTCAATGTGGTGGAAGGATAAGGGATATCAGTTTGGGAACACTAGCTGTTTAATGTGGTGGAAGGATAAGGGATGTGTATCATGCTAATCTCAATAGTCAAGGCTAGAGTCGGGAGAGATCAATCAAGTGACCGACTGCTTGGCAAAACAAACGCGTTTTAGTTGGCATGTTGAGAATAAACAAGTTGGGCCTATCGGTTTGGCTCAAACGTTTTTATCGGTAGTCCATAATAGATTATACTCTTATTTAATTATTATTTAAGGTATGATATTTCAATATAGTCTTCTTTCGCAAAAGCGAGACTTTTCATCAACAAAATTTTACTTTTATATTTTTAAAAAATTAATATTATTAAAAAAAAAAATATTATATATCAGTCACTATTCAATTATACATTTAATCTCTATAAATTTTTTTATAAGATATGAGATTTTTTTTTATAAAATGTGAAATATGAGATAATAAATAGTGAGTAATGATAATAATTTTATTTATATATTTAATTTTTAATAGAATACATTTTCTTATTAATTATATATTTGATTTTAATATTCGTCTGGTCAGTGGTCACGCTGAATTCCAGTGGGTGGCACACTGGTACGTGGAATCTAAACAGCGTCTGTCGTAAAGCAGTCTAGTGCACGTGGCAGAGCAGCAGATTGCGTTTGAGCATCCCAACAAACACTTAAAAAAAAAAAAAAACATTGGTCGCTCGCTGCCCATAGTTCTGAGAAAACCTTGGATCACAAAAACCTTAACCACGCCTGCAACTTAACTAACCCAACCGCTCCCTGGTTTGGTTAAACTGACATCGTAAACGGTACGCTGAAAAACACTGCAAATTTTGTAATTGCAATTAAGTCCTTATTCGTCCATTCTTCCAACTATACCAAACACCAAACGGTACGCTGAAAACACACTGCAAATTTTACTAATTTCAATTACGTCACTGTTCGGCCCGTGTGTTCTCCCAATTATATCAATCGAACAGTGTTACGTGTATTTATCAGTTTTTAAATTTTAAATTTTAACTTTTAAAATTTTCAACAAGTGTATGTATAATTATGTAAATAAAAATTATTAGTAAAAATAAAATTTTTCTTACTAATTTACTGTTACAAAAAATAAACCAACAGAATGATTTTAAATTTATATATTTTCTCGTTAGACTTTAAAACTTTTTCTTTGAGAGTCTTGAAATTTATTTTATGAAAAATAATATTTGTTATCATAAAGTGTGCAAGTACCACGCATTTTTTTTATTAAAAATAAGTAAATATAAGATTTATGTAAAAAAAATTAATTTTTTAATAATGAATCTCACTCCTTTAAGAAAAAATGTGCAACGCTTACACAATCTATTAATGAATCTAGCATTATTTGAATTTATATAAAATTTATGCACTTTAAATTTATATCTAACATTAGTCTTAAAAAATAATGAAATTTAATATGGCATTTTTATATAAAAAAAACTACTGTCTTGTTATTGGTAAAATAATGGCATTAAGAGTGCGGCTAGGCTCTCATTCACTAGTAATTGTTGGGCGTGTTATCTAGACAAAATTTATCTTTTTATTTATCTTTTATATTTTTTTAATATCTTTAAATATTTTTAAAAAAGAAAAAAATATTAATACAGCAATAGTCATTTTTTTAATTGAAAAGTAAAAAAAAAAAAAAAACATAATCAATAAAAATGAAAAACTAAAATGAGAAGGCATAAATTATTCATGGCATTAAATACCCACAGAATAAATAGGAAAATCGTAGGGACAGCATCGCAAAGCCGCGAAATAAATATCTTGAATCAAAATATCGCGAAAACTCGACTATCACCGCGAAACTCGACTATTTCCTGACCCTTTCCTCCTTCGAAACCCTATAAATACATAGCTCGACTGAAGCCAGGTTTGCCAAATTAGACAGCCAAGGTCGGCTCACTAGGAAGTTAAAAATATTCTCTAGCTCTCTCTTTCTCTAGAATTTCTCTCTCTACTGCAACAACAATGGCGGCAACTTCTAGAAGATCGTCAAGCGGACCGGTCGTCCGTTCCCTCGCACCGTCCGGAAGATTCTACGATTCTCACTCTCCTTCACGGTATTCTTCCTCCCCAAACTTCGCTTCTTCCACCAGCTCCAGCTTCTCCTCTGGATCAACTACCTTCTTCACCCGCTCCGCTTCTCCGACACGCGTCAACATGTGCGGAACTTCTCCCTCAGCCAGGTCCGTCCGGTTCTCCCTCGACCGTTCGACCTCCCCAAGCCGGTCCATCTCCGTCTCCCCTCGTGGGAACGGGGGCGGCAGCAACCAGGTCGTGAAGAAGCAGGGTCAGAAGCGAACCTGTATGTGCTCCCCAACAACGCACCCGGGTTCATTCAGGTGCAGCTTGCACAAGGGGTTCGGTTCGCAGTCGGTGGCGCCGTACTCTCCGAACAGACTGAACGCGCGGCGCTCGGCGATGACGAACTCGCTGGTGAGGATCGGTGGAGTAGAAGGCGATTTGGTGAAACGAGCCTTGGCGGCCTTGATCCGGCCCTCTTCGCATCAGCAGAAAAGGCGCGCCGACTTCCTGCCGAGGCTGAGCCGGCTCTCCGTCATGTCTAAAGCCGAGAAGTGACTAGGGTATGTTGACCGATACTCTCTCTGTCTGTCGATTATCCGACGATAAAGGCGGCGTCGGAGGCCTGGGCTCTTCAGATTCTATAAGAGTCGGATCACGTCGAAACGGCTTGCGATCAGAGCTGCTCCGAGAAGTAGGCGATTGGAAAGAACGGACTTGGATTTATTTTTTGTGTAATCCGGTGACCGATATTCGATACAGGGACTGGCATATACATCTCTGTATAGATATAATATAAATTATATATATCCGAGGCAGTCATTGAAGCCTTGAAGGCGATCCGATCATTTTTCACAAAACTTCTCCTAAAATGGAAATTAAAATGAACTTAAAAAATCCAGAGGTTAATTCGAGAATCTAGTAGGAATTATTGGACGTGGATTGAGTTTGTTATCACCAGAGATCAGAGCATTGTGTCTTCGTTCTCTTCGCGAGGCTTATTCGTTTGATCTTTTCTGTCTGTAGGATTGCGTTGCGTTGCGTTGTGTTTGCTCTCCGATATGGTTGCCGTTTGCTCTGTGTATTCTCTGCATCCGTGTCGCCGAGGACTTTAGCTACGTCCATCCGTTCGTTCACCAGCCGTATTATTTGTGTATACAGGTTTTGGTTCCTTTCTTCTCCTCCTATTTTTTTTTAAAAATAATCTTGATATTCTTCCGTTTATTTATTTCTCAATGATTTTTGCAGGATTTATTTTGAGGTGGGTCTGGTATACAAAAATTGGGGAAACGGACCACCGAGGATGGTGGCTCCGGGGTCCATGAGTTAGGCAGTGGGCACTAGGTCTGCTGAAGGAGTAGGACCATTGATGCTCTCGTGGGTTAGGATCAGTTTATGGCTCAAGTCCGAGAGCGTATGCAGTTCTCGCCGTCGTTCTTGCCGTCGTTCTTGCCGTCCAGGCCCTTATTATACTCCAGCGGATTGGAGGCTATTATGATCACGCGAAGCATTCTCTGTTTCCCTCCAAACTTTAAAAGAAAAAAGGGATACGGTTAATTGGACATTTCAATTCAGAGAATCAGAAGGAAAGTGAGAAGATGGACAGCTGGACTTGGGATGGAGGAACACGGACTAATTATTATGAGCATTAATAATGAGAGTATTAAATCTTAGTAAGGGATACAAGTGGACGCCATCATTGGACCGGAATTCTTCACAAAATTAATGAGATTTAACAAGTATACAGATCTATCAGGAAGATTCAACTTTTTGAACCCAACCCAAAAAAAACAAAAAAAAAAAAATCTAAAAATTTAAAATTTAGTGATAGTTTAAATAAATTGATTAAAGATAAAGAGTAATACTAGATCTTAAAATCTAAACAATATTGTCGCTTACAAATAAAAATGGAAGTCTTCCCACGATCATGTTGGAGGTGATGGAAAGATTGGTCACACTTATAATGTTGATATGTTTAGTCAACTAATTTACTTTGACGAATAATAGGATTTAAATTTTGGAGGATTATTATCACAATGTTTTATTTTATTTAATTCTTGAGAACTTAACAGGCTACAGTCTATGATATTAAAAGAAGAGAGCTGCTACGCCCACTGAAAATTTGGAAACGAATAGTATAAATCAGTTTTTTATTTTTGTCCTATTTTATTTTCACACATATTTTAATCATTTAAAACATTTTAAAAAAAATTAAAATTTATAAAATTATTATAAAATATTTTCTTAATCATTAAATAAAAATAAATAAATAAAAATACAATTCGGTAGAGAATTTATGTGGGAGTAGTGTTTCTGTTAAAAGAATATTAATTAGCATCATGATGACATGAATACCATTAAAGATCATGCGTTGAGTCTTGATTTGGACAAAACATATAAAAGGATCGACTTTGTTGAATTTGTTTGTTCCGTCACCACGGTGCTGGGGTTTCATTTTGACCACTCTTTATGCTGCATATACAGATAGCATGATAAATAGTAGTGCGCCTTAAGGTGACTCTAATTAAGAGTACAATGTCATTAATTGGGAAAATGATATTTTCATGGGTTTTTGTTTTTGAATTTTAAGGTATTAAGAGAGATAAATTAAGGAAAGCTAGCTGTGGATGCAGGATGGAATCAGCGTAGTGCATGGTAGTTCGAGATATTGGGGGGCAAGTGGTATATATATATACAATGATGGGTATTTCTGGCACCAACAACAACATTTTGCGAAAAGACAAAAGGCTATAGAGGAATCCTCCCTTATCCAACCAAAAGGAAGGAGGCCCCATGCCAATGCCCTATCATATTTATTTGCAGCGTGGAAGCCAACTTCATGAGCAAGATAAGATAGGGCTATGAAAGTGAAAGCTGTGGGTGGAGAGAAAGCAGCGGTTTTCAAAGTTGGCTTTCTGAAAACCTAGTTGCCGGCCACTAAATTCGACCAATATATATATATATATATACACGTATATATATACGTATATACATATGGCTTCATATAGCATTAATGAAGTGTATAAATTTAGAAATAAAATAGTACTGTAAAAGAGAGAATACCATGACTAACTATATATATAGTAGGAAACTAATTAGTGCTAATTAATATAATATCATTTACAAAATCTAAGATTATAAATATTATTTCTCTATTAATTTATAAAAGTAATCTTCTCAATTTACAAGAAAATAATATATATATATATTATATCATCATAGAAAAACAAAATCACTCTAAATTTTTCCGAGTTTATTACCTCATCGTAAAAACATAAAATTAAAATTTTAAAAATTAAAAATCCAATAAAAATAAAGGGAAGGGGAATGCACTACAAGAAAACTACTTATTTACAGCCATTTAATTTCAAGGAAATGATTATTTACAGCTACAATGAATCTGTTTTTGTCATAAATAGTTTTTTCGTCGTAATTAAATAGTCCCAAAAATCCGATTTTCTTGTAGTGATGATTGATAGATATTAGACAGGTCTCATGTATCCTCTTTTTCTTTCATTTTACAAGCATGACAGGTTAATAAAACTGGTGATTTTATACCCGTAATGAAATAATTGAGGATATATATATTTATATATATATATAATATCATTAAAATTCATGTGAAGATCATAATTAAATTGAGTTTTAGGGAATCTCAATTAGAATTATTGTAGGATTATTAAATAATTATGACTCAAGATAATGCAATCGATCAAATAGTACTTTAATTATGGGATCGAGATTGTTCTCATTTATAAAAAAGTAATCTTAGTACAAGTCTCAAAAAAATAAATTATATATATTCTTTGTAAAAAAATGAGTTTACTAAAAAATAATGATTTTTTTTATACTTTTTCTGAGATTTTTTTTTTTACAAAAATTTGCAAATTATTTCTTTATAAAAAATAAATGGAAATAACAAAAAACAAAAAAGCGATGTACCATGTACGTGTCGATTTAAAGAGAGCCAGCAATTTATCTATGTATTCCCATCAAAAGGCCGGGGGGCCTTAAGAGGGAACCCCACCGCAGTCAGCATTAACGAGGGGAGGTGGAAAGAGCTTTGACGAGCCAGTACACGACCATAGCAAAGCAAACTATATCGATCTAGGGCCACGGTTGTTTTGGTCACATCTCAAATCAATTATTGGTAAAATTTACTATTTTATTAACTTTTCTTAAAAAATTTAAACTCAACCTAGCTACTTTATATAGTTTAATCTAAAAATTTAAATTCATCTCAACTTAAAAAAGTTAAATTTATTTCAATAGGATTTACAAAATTTTACTATTCACAACTTAACTCAACTCAATTCATCTCATCTAATCTTAACCTAAACTGACAGAACCGTTGAAACATAATTATCTTAATTAAGATGGTTTTTGGCCTGATCTTCAAATTCTTCGATCTCAAATATAATGTTGATTCATTGCACACTATTCTTATGTGGCTATCCATTAACAATATTTTCTACCCACGGAGCCGGCCGGGGAATCCAACAATCAGAATAAAAAGAAAAAACAAAGTCGGGTTTGAGTCAGCATTCTGCATAGCTGACTCATAAAGTATTGTTCGTGTTTGGATGGTAAGAAAATTAACCTATATGGAAAAATTATTAGAAAGTGACTCGGGTGAGGTGGGGCACAGATGCATGCGTAGACAATGAATGGGCAATGACTCTAGTTTTGGCCCTTCTGGGTTCTGTAGTGTGACAAGCCATGTGCATGTACAAACCATGTAGAGACGTTGGACGTTGGCTTATGTTTTCTTTTTCTTTCTTTATTTTTGACAAGAATGGATAAGGATAAGGATTGGAGCTGCAGTTCTATATCAATTCAAGTCAGTGCGTTCAATAATTTAGTATGAGTTGGCAATGAGTGAAAAGGAGTAGGTATTCCATTTCCTTACATCATCACTTGTCTCTTTGGTGCGGAGAAATGAGTCCATAGTTTTGGGTTTAAATGCTCAAAAAATTTCATTCTAACCAACTACTCTATTATTTTTGTGAATTTTAAATCTAGATGACACTAATATAATTTTAAAATCTAAATGACATTTAAATAATCTTAATTTTTTGTAACTTAAATATGTCCAATCACTTTTTTTTTTTAAATTTTTAGATTTCATTATTTTTAATAATTTTTCGACTCTTTTGTTTTTCTTTTTTTTTACTTTTATTATGTGTCTCGACTCAAATTTATATATATATTTTTAATATTATCTTTTAATATCAACATTTTGTAAATCTTCAATTCTTTTATATATATATATATAGTTAATTCCAAAAAAATACCTTGGAACACATCGATACTAAAATATCTCATTTTAATGTTTAAATCAGAATGATTACCGAAATTAAATTTAAAACATTGGTTTAAACGGATTGATTAAAATCCCTTCTATTAGGTTCACCATGTTGTATGGGCCTCGATTATTTGGACCTCAGAAAATGAATACAATGTAAAAGATGAATAAAATGGGCCTTCCATTGCTCAAACAACCCAAGATTTTAAAACCTGTGCTCAAACTTCATATTGCTGTCATCTTGGGCCGAGAAATTAAGTTCTTTAGTCAATAGATGACAAAACAAAATCTCTTGAAGATGGCAGAAAATACAACAAAATCGCGAATAAAGTTACCGCTAAAGACACGACGAGTTAAAGAGTTGGTGCATTATAAGCGGCGTAAGTTGCAAGGCTTTCAAGCCGTATTGGCTTTGGCCGTTTTGGGTTAAAGCAATAGGATTATGTCCATTTCATGACAGCAAGTTAGTAACTGTGACTTACCTTTGAAGTCAATTCCCACAAATATTTTTTGTCCTTTTAAGTGAAAATAATAGTATTAAGTTTTAATTTGGCTATTTAAGTGATAATGTTATTTATTCGCATTTTCTTTTTTAATTTGAATTTTAAAATTTTTACTATTTACAATAATTTACACATAAGTAAGTATGATTATGTAAGTAAAATTACAAGTATAGGTAGTATTTTCCCAAGCACAAAGCTATAATCTTTACAATTACCCTTAAACTTGCTTTACTAAACAAGCTCTAAAGCCTATATATATATATATATATATATTTTTTAGCTTGCTTGATTCAAAAATAGGTATTGATTCAATCTAAGCGTTTGTAAGTTGGGTATCTCGCCAAAACATGCTGTGAAGACGACAACTGAGATATCTCTGCTCCTTCAAAGAAACTACAGGCTCTTGTATCTTAACATGATGATGCAGCTCCAGCTCCCAGTCCCAGATTTGTCAATACCTCTCTCATCTATTCTCAATTCCCACATGTGCTACAAAAACGAAAGAACGTCTTTCTCCTGACAACATTGGGGGGTGTCGAACACACGAGTCTTCCTTCAATGCTCAGTACATTTTCTGCTTCTATTATTCATACTTCCGTTTTAATAACATTATATTCTTGTATCTTAACAACATTAGGGGGTGTCGAATACTTCTATTATCTATTTTTTGGCTTTTTAAAAAAAAAAAAAAAA
>QEOT01005886.1:47673-61394 GCA_003123785.1 Pterocarya stenoptera
TTTTTTTTTTTTTTTTCACACGCTAAATAGATTCTACAATTTTAAGACTTGAACACTATCAAATATAAGAGTAATGAATAATACAAAGCAACAAAGGTCCGACCATGGCCGAGATAAATGGATCAATAGTCTATGTAATTGGGAAAATAATTTTTAAAATTTTAAGGTCCACAAGCTTTACACAGTTTTTTTAAAATAATAAATTTAGGATATTTTTTTTTTTAAAAAAAAAGCAAAACTTAGACACATTGGGACTATATTTAATATTATTATATAATTATATACATTCAATTGGACTTTTGTGCATTTTCAAAAAAAAAAAAATTGGACTTTTGTGCGACAGTGCACGACTGTGTCCCCCATAGTTTAGGGTTAACTGACGTGTCATAGTTTCTAAAGAAAAAAGTGCCTCTGTAACAATAATACAACTGCAACGGATAATTGTTCCAAAAAAACAGCTACAACGGAGAAAATATTAGTTGGAAAAAAATTCAGTGTCATTTGCTATGGAGGAAGCTCAACCGCAGAGACCTCCAAAAATCAAATCAAATGCCAAGAAATATCATATACAGTGATTCACACGAACACCAAAGACACACAAATGCCATATGCTCTCACTTCTTCGCCTCTCTTTCCTCTCTCTCTCTCTCTCTCTCTCTCTGCCTACTCTAATTCTTTGAAACTGTGAATTCACAATATAAGCTGACTGGTTGTTGAGCACAATAGAATCCATCAATGGTGGCGTTGAAAGCAGGGACAAGGCCACCATGGGTCGGGTTGGGTGCTGCAGTTTGGTTCCAGATAGCATCAGGAAATGCATACGTCTTCCCGCTCTACTCTCATTCCCTGAAATCAATTCTGGGTTTGAATCAGCACCAGCTCACCACGATCGGTGTCTTCAACGATATCGGCGAGAACGTTGGCCTCCTTCCAGGCTTAGCCTGTGACAAGTTCCCTCCTTGGGTTGTTCTCTTGATTGGTTCTCTGGCTTGCTTCTCTGGTTATGGCGTTCTCTGGCTCGCTGTGAGCCGAACTGTGCAGTCCCTTCCTTACTGGTCGGTAAGTTAGTCTTAAATATAAGGTTTTTATCCCTGAAGATTTTTCATACCCGTCTCTTAATTTTGATTTCTTGTTGATCTAATTAATAGCTCATATTGGGATTCTCTTAAATTTACTGACGATTATTTATATTTGTTAAATTTGGTATTCCAAGAACATTTAGAGTTAAACTGTTATCCAAAAACATTTGTATATCAAGACTGAATTGTTACCTTTTATTTGGCCGTAATAGATTTTATCGATTTCAACTTTACATTTCTCGGGGATTTGCTGGTTAATTTTTGAGTTGGCACTTTTCCTTGTTGATTAATAATAGTACGGTTCAACATATGTACTAAGTTTACTTTCTAACCTGGTAATTTTTGGTAATTGTCCTTATGGAATGGTGGGTATGAAAAATGCGAAGTTTTCTGAGGTGGTGGTGAATGAATCCTCTTTAATGGGTAAGTCGGACTCATCTGAACTTGCATTATCTAGGTTTTATCCTATCTTCATGCCCAATTCTCAAACTTTTTCTTTCTAAATTCCAAGTTCTCGAACTTTTCTGTTCATCTCATGATTCTTTGGTTCATGTCAACGTGTTTGAACTGTTAAACTCTATATCTGGCTTTGTATGTTTGTGTGCATCGAGGTATCCAGACAACTAAGATGCCATTTTGCCGCTCAAAGGACATCATCTATAAGTCGCCCTTTATATGGGTTACTTCCTTACGTTTTCTTTAACTGCAATGAGCATCCCTGCATTGATAACTTTGAATAATCAGTCATAAGTGTAAGTGATAGTGTATATGTAGGCAGTTAGTTATAAGCATAGAGGCAGCTTCTTTTGTAACATCAATTGGTGGATATGTATGATGGGAAATGTGGTTGCTGGGGCATGTATAGCTCAAATCCGGATATTTTCAACCAAAAAGATCTAATTGTCATCTTGGTACCTATATGATATTGCAGTTGTGTCTTGCTCTTTGTGTTGCGGCCAATAGTAATGCTTGGTTTAGCACAGCTGTTCTTGTAACCAATATGAGAAACTTCCCTCTCAGCCGAGGCACTGTTGCAGGTATTCTCAAAGGTTATGTGGGACTCAGTGCTGCAGTATTTACAGAAATTTACAGCGTACTGCTTCATAGTTCCTCCTCTAATCTTCTGTTGTTCCTCGCACTTGGGATTCCTATGCTATGTTTCATTATGATGTATTTTGTTAGGCCATGTACCCCGGCTTCTGGTGAAGATTCTGCTGAACAGGGCCATTTTCTTTTCATCCAAGCGGCAAGTATTGTGCTTGGCATATATCTTCTTACAACCACAATAATGAGTGATGCGCTTTCTTTAAGTGCTCCTATTTCCTATACTTTTGTTATTATAATGATTCTCCTTCTCATGGCTCCACTTGCAATCCCTGTGAAAATGACGTTGTATCCCATGAAAACAATCAAAATGGGGACATTAGAACCATCAATTGGGTCTTCAGACCATCTGACTCAAGAAGAAGGCAATGCAGAGAAAACTGAACCACTGCTGACACCATCTTCATCAACAACAAACCTTGGAAGCTTTCGTGAAAATGATGATGCATCTGAGGTGGCTATGCTTCTGGCTGAGGGTGAGGGAGCAGTGAAGAAGAAGAGGCGGCCCAAAAGGGGGGATGATTTTACCTTTAGGGAAGTTGTAATGAAGGCAGACTTCTGGCTTCTGTTCTTGGTTTATTTTGTTGGGGTTGGTTCTGGGGTGACGGTTCTTAATAATCTAGCCCAGATTGGGATTGCACAAGGTGTGCCTGATACAAAAATCTTGTTGTCGCTCTTCAGTTTTTGCAATTTTGTGGGTCGTCTTGGTGGTGGAGTTGTTTCTGAACATTTTGTCAGGTTAGTACCATCTATTCTCATTTCTTTGCCACAGGCAGTTGAAATGAAGTGGGGTGCTTCCTATAATGGTTTCTGCCAACCACTTTGCATGGTTCTGATCTTAGATAGTTGTTAATCTGAGATGAATTTGGAAGATTAAAGATGTTTCAAACATAAGGGTGTATCATCTCTAGAAAATATGGCATTTTAATGACTGCTAAATTGATCTCCTTTTATGAGATACATAGTTTGAACATATAAGTTATAGAATGGTTATTGAATATAAGCAACAAACTTATCTTCAAACTCTCAATTGAACCTTGCCAACTCCTGGCAAAAGCATATAGTTTGTACATAATATTATTTTAACAGTATATGCAAGCAAATAAGATTGGCAATTCAGCTAATTTTCTCCAATAATTTGCTGTTATTAATTCGCATTACCATGTCACTGATAAAAAGAAAAAGCATTACCATGTTGTCGTAAATACTGTGGCCACCTCCATATATTTTGTAATTTCCATTGGCTGTTATCATAATTTGGAGCGGGGTTTCATTCTTTGCAGGTCTAGGACAACTCCTCGGACAGTCTGGATGACCTTGACTCAAATAATCATGATTGTTACATACCTTCTTTTTGCTTCCGCGATGGACGGCACACTTTATATTGCAACTGCATTGATTGGTATTTGCTTTGGAGTGCAATTTTCTGTCATGCTTCCCACTGTCTCTGAGCTATTTGGCCTGAAGAACTTCGGTTTATTCATGAATTTTATGGCGTTAGGGAATCCAATTGGCGCATTCCTTTTCTCTGGTCTCCTGGCAGGGTATATATATGATCACGAGGCAGCAAAACAGCATGGAATCAATCGGGTTGTTTCAAGTCTCTCTTGCTTGGGTCCAAATTGCTTTAGACTCACCTTTCTGGTTCTGGCTGGTGTCTGTGGTGTGGGTACCATCTTGAGCATCATTCTAACTACCAGGATAAAGCCTGTTTACCAAACGCTATATTCAGGGGGATCCTTCAGGCTGCCTCAGAGTACAAATCATTGAGATTAACATGGAGGGGCATATATCTTTACAGTAGACATAATACTGGAGCACGCTTTGAATAATACTGGCGTCAGTACTTAGTGCAGTGGATGTTTGGGCACGAATCATCAATCCTTCTTTTTTCTAGGCCGTAACAGTCTATTGTATACGTATTCTTGTTGTAATATGAATCTACTTTTTCATTCTTATATATGAACAAAATGCTGGGGTTTCTGTGTATGACCACAATTGGAACTTATTTCTCCTTTATGCATGTCTTCATCATTGATAAATTGATAAATTGAACTGGGAGTGGGGAGGGAGGGAGGCTTAACATTATTGGCATGTGAGCACAGTCAACTTAATTAGATGCATACAATGGCATGCATGCCATATGGCATTAAGCCACCACGAATATTACTCAGTCTTGATCTGCTGCATCTAACAAATCGTTTAGACTTCTAGTCTTGAAAGTTTAGCTGCTAGATTTGTTCGGTGTTAGCAGGACGGCAACGAATTAATGAATACGGAGAGAGTTATCATAGGTTAGAGCTCTTACTGATATAGAGGTTGCGCAGTACTCCAATATTTAGTTGAATTGAATGAGAGTTTTCTCCTCTTTAATTATTGGCAATTGCCAACTAGGGACTAGGACGTGAAAAAGACTGAAACTTTTAGTAAGTGCCTCGTTTGGATAGTCAGATGTGATGTGATACAATAAGAAATTTAATGAGATAATTTGTGAATAGTAATGAAATAGTTTAGGTTTAATATTTTTATTGAGTCTTGTGAAAGAAGAAAGAAAAAGTTGAATAAAAATATTATAAAATGAAATATTGTTATAATATAATTTTTTTTAATATAATTTTTGTTGTGAAATTTGAAAAAGTTGAATTATTTTTTATATTTTATATGGAAGTTTGAAAAAGTTGTAATAATTAAATAAAAAAGTATGAAAGAAAAATTGAAAAGTACTTATGTTTGAATAGTGTTGAGATGTTGAGATGAGATAGGATAAGATAGCCCTGTTTGGATTGAGAAACCATCTCAACTCATCTCATCATTATAACTTTTTCAAATTCTCACACAAACGGCCGTTAAGATGCAGAGTTATGAAATTACCTTTGGGAAGTGACGTGTGAAAAGCTAATGCATATCTCAAAGGAGAGTGAGGGGAGAAATATTGGTATTCATCAATCACACTTGTTATTGCAAGATATTAAAGTAATTTTCCACTTAAAAACGTATCAGTAAACGTGATTGAAAATGAAAAAATCCAAAATGAAGTTCGATGTTAGAGATATCTCTCTCCCAGAATGTGCTTGTCTTTCAGATCCGTACCACGTCATGGGCAGGAATTATTCACATCATGAGTTTGCAGGAGCAATCCACCTAAACTTTTAACCAAAGGTTTGTATTATGTTACTCTGAGCAGCTGGGATTTAGCCATTAATTAGCCTTGTAAACAAAGGGCTTTGTTTACAATTGTGCATAAACATATTAGAAATTGAGAAAAGATTGACAAACTCAGAATTCAAGCACACCCAGAAATCCAAGCGGAGATATTGACTGCAAGAAATTAAGAATCCATGCAACGTTTTTAATTTGTGAATGGGATCATGACCCCAAGATGAGATTATAAGCTACTAAAGTCAATACTGAGAAAACGAAAATCCCAATATTATTCACTCCAGATATATATCACATACAGGCAAACAAGCCTTCAAAGCCATACAAATAATATCCCTCTGATGCAGAAAGAGAAAAAGAGAGAGAGAGAGAGAGAGAGGAAAAAACCAAGAAAAGAGAACAGAAAATTCAAGTGGGTTTCATATCTTGAAACAATGTAGCCCACAGTGACCGATCATCATAATCAACATCCACCTTTTCTTGGTTAAATTGGCTGGAAACCATTGGACTTGAAACCTTTCCATCCGGAGGACCAGGACTCCTGACCATCAGCCTCTCCTGCATTCTTCCCTCCATTACATTCCCAGATTGCATTGGACTTTTAGTTGTAATTATTGATCTCTCTGGGACCCATCCATCTATAGGCCCTGGTAATCTTGGGCTCTTAGTGGTATACACCATTTTCTCTTGCACCCTTCTGTCCAAAGGCCCTGAAATTCTTGGGCTCCTAGCTGTGTACATGATTCTCTCTTGCTGCCTCCCATCCAAAGGCCCTGATAATTTTAAGCTTCTGGTATTGACCATAAACTTCTCTTGCACCCTTCCATCCAGAGGTCCTGATAGCGTGATGCTCCTCTTTTTTAGTACTGGCTTATGATTATCTTCCTTGACATCCTCACTCTTGTGCCTCCTCAACAACCCTCCTCTCCAATGCTCTCGATACTGTATCATCTCCGGCGCTGCCTTAAACGACGCGTCGTCCCGGAAAACCAACTTGTTTATACACTTGTTCAAGCACTTCTTGGTTTTGTTGATTGCCAGAATGATCCCGGAAAGAGTTCCTGGGCCTACTCTATTCTCCTTCCTAGCAAGCTTGAGAATCTCCAGCCTGTGTTTGGCCACTGAAATGCCCATGCTCTGAAGAAACTCATGGTTGAAGTAACTTACATCCTCTAGTTGGAGCTCATTGCGAGCAAAAGCGACGCCATATTCGTAGGTTAGGGAGGGCTCCAGGCCGCTCTTGGATAGCCAGGAGAACCAGTCCATGGCTGGTTGATGCTCAGTTGCTCACATGTGTGGTGCAGTTCGGGATATATAATTATAAATAGATAAGGAGGAGGTGAAAAGGAAGTAAATGTATTGGTTAAATTGCTGGCTTTCTGGATGGCCCTTTGTTTCGTTTCTTTTATGAAACTTGGATGGTTGTTCGGACTTGAGAGCGATAGCCAAAAATGTACGTGGAAGTCAGAGCATGAGATCATTGAGAACCTACCCACCTCGTGGCCCCATAAATATATAGCAATCTATGAAAGATTATCACTTCTGTCCTATTGGGGCAGTGAACATGATGATCTAGAAAGCGTTTAATATATATAGGTGACCTGCCCCTCCATAAATACGATTACATTGAGCCATTTATGTTGATCTAAAGCGGCCTAAAACTTGTAGATTTAGATCTCATGTGTATCTGTAACATACCAATTTTGGTTTTAGGGTATATAAGTAATTTTTCTAGTAAACTTTTATTTTATAATTATATTATTATGATTATAGTTTTATCAGAATTAATATTTACTTTATCTTTATGTTTTCTATTATAGTTGTTATTTAAAATTTGTTAGAGTTTCATTTTAATAAGGATTTCTAAAGTGTATCAGATTATATTTACTAGGGTTTTGTTTGAAATTTAAAGTTTTATTTTTTCCCTCTAACCAGCCGAACCCACCTCAAGGTTAGCCTCTGTTTACTTACTTAAAAAAACTCCAAGCCCGAACGTCTCTCAATTTCTAATTAAAGACTAAATCTCACGTCAAAACCCTACTATAAATCCTCTCTTCCTCTTCACGGTTTTCTTCCCATCGACAAACCTACACTTCAAACCAGAGTTACACAATTAAAACAGAGAAAACCACTTACCAACAACCACCGTAGCACTTCCGTTAGTCCAAGTTGTCCATCACGCCGACACCACTTCAAGGGACGTCAGAGTACCTCTCGGACAACACAGAGACCATCGACCAGACTCTTTTCGTCTAACCCGCATCCTCCCGGTAAGCCCATCGCCGTTGGTCACCATTGTTGTTCTCCTAAAGCTTTTCGGTTTTACAGTTTCTCTCTCTCTAACTCTCTCTTTCTCTCTCACTCGATGTCGCACCACCACAGAGAAATCTCTAGTTGCGCCGCCTTCACTCCCAGCCACCCAGAGCCGCCATCCAGCCCTTCCCCGTCGTGCACCTCCCTCTTGGTGAGCCCCCTGTTTCTCTCGCACACGGGTTGTCTTGGTTTGTTCCGTGTGTTTTAAATCACCAGCACCTTTGAACTTACAAACGGGCCTTGGGCCCTATGAATGGCGGGCTTAGTTGTTAGCTTGTGTTTTAAAAAGTGTTTTGGGCCTTGTTTTAATCTGATGGGCAATTTCTTGTGGGCTAAAACTTGAGGATAAATTAGACATATAGTATGATAGAACTTGTAATTTAAATTGGCCGATTTTATGATGTTTCAAGCATATTTTTTTAGTGATTTATTAGACTTAATATTTCAAAGAGGAGTTATATTTTATTAAATAAATATATTAGTCAAATGCTTATTTTATAAGAAAATGTTTAAAGAATTTAAATTATATTTTAAAGTAGATTATTGAGCCTAATAATTTAGTTAATATTTCTTTTATCTATTTAATAGAACTTTAATAAAAATTATTATAGATACTTTAAATAGGAAAATTAAGAAATATGTTAAGAGTATTTTAAATGATATTAATATTTATTAGATTTTTTATAAGATTTAATAATTATGTTAAGAAATGAAACTCAACTTAAGAATTTAAGTTTTTATGAATTATTTTAAAATAGCTCTAGTATTTCCACTAAGTTATAAATTAGTATTTTTAAGTAATTTAAATCCTAGGAATTTTTTACTTTAGTGTTAAACAAAATATTTGTTTGATTATTTTTTTTTTAGAATTCCAAATTTAGTTAAATAAGATATTAGTATTTATTTATTTCCAAACAATTTAATGATAGTTATTTATTATATATAGGTCTCAAGTTACGAAGTATTATTCAAGAAGAAACGCAACGAGGTAAGTAATTTGATCATAAATTATGATCATTACAGTTAGCCTATATGTATGTATTATTCAAGCCAATTCATTGACAGCCATTATTTATGAACCGCTCATGTTATCCAGCATAGCACACGATCATGTCATTTCGTATCATGTTTATATTCAGAAATTATAATTATATATATATATATTATGTCATGCATCTCGTGTATAAGACACGTAAGCTATCTTAAATTCAAGTGTAAGATAAGTTCAGATCAGTTAATAAGATGGTCATTCAGATGCATGGTACCAATGCAGTTCAGTTCAGGGTGGCATGCAAACCACAAACTCAGTCGTGGTCCACCATAGTATGTTAGAATACTATCAGCAGTTCCCCTTGCTGCAGCGGGATGTGGGGCTGGTGCACAACCTTGCACGCAGGGTTAAGTGTGTTGGTCAGTCAGTTCAGTCAGTTAAATCAGAACAGTCAGTTAAATAAGATCAGTCAGTTAGTTCAGATAAATCAGTCATACATAGCATAAGCATTAGCATAAACAGTCATGAATTTTTTAAGTTCTCAGCATGAAAATTCTTATGAAAATCTTATATTTATTACGTTTACGTTGTGATGGATTTCTTACTCAGTCATCAACTCATTTTAGTTTATTTTTATGTTTTTAACCACCCATGTGAAGATGATGATTACGAGCAGGCAGGCCAGGAGTAGAAGGGGTATTTTATTTTTTAGTCCAGACTTTCTAAAATAAAAATATGTCTTTCATGACATGAAGTTATTCAGTTTATTCATTTAATGTTTTTGGAAGACAATTTTATTAGACATTTTATTTCATAATAAATTTCAGTTTATTTTTCAATTATGAAATTAGATAATCTTTTGCCGAGTTTATTTTCATGAAAAATACGTGTCACACCTAACCTACGGGAATTGAGTGTTACAGTATCTGACCACTTATTTTTCTTTGCCTCTGAAATTTACTATGCTTGTACGTTCAGATGAAAGGATTCATGCTCACTACTAAAATGTGTTGTGTGTGTCTATATATACTTGCTCGGTTAAAGCTCTTGGTATCGATGGCAATGAAGTTAATGGCTCACGTGAAAATACCAGCAGTCAACAGAAAGGGTACATGTATTCGAAATTGACAGCAAGTGCGTAAGCTAAACAAATCTCCTTTTTGAAAAGTTCTTGTATACATAGCGAGAGACACTGAAGAAGTGAGATATTTATTGCCGTCCGCGTAGATTTCTCAACTAACATATATTATATGTTGTACGATCTATTTTATGTATAAGAGAGTCATAAATTTGAGTAAAAGCTTGAGATTATCAAGAAATGCGAGACACATGAAATAACCCCATCAAAACATCCCGCACAACTATCAGAGAAATGGTGTCAAAGCAAAATAATAATAATACGCAAAGAGAGATGCTTTTAAGGCAATAATGGAAGTATGGTGTGTGGGCTAAATTGTGCTGCTACTACGATAATGGTGGTTGGTGTAGCCTACTCTGCTAATTAAATTGTGCTCTAAATTGATCTACAATCCGGCTCTTCTCTTATGTTATATCATAGTGAGCCCGATGTCACGGGCATATTTAGGTAAAGTCAGGCTTGGTGGCCCCAAATTCAATCTATAGACAGTTGGGAGAAGTAAATACAATATTGACATATATATAGAGAGTAATATTATTGCAAAAATGAAACTTTATATATAAAAAAAAACACTCATAATTATATATGGTGTAGAATATGGTGTAGCTAGAATCAAAACCCAAATGCCCTTTGATTGACATTGTTGCTGCTCCAAATGAATCCATTATCTTCTTTTACAATGAGACAGTGGGCGGGCAGGTAAAATCATTTTGTAAGGATTAGAAGTCTAAGGAGACAAGAAAAGGGAAAAAATAAAAAGAAAAAAGAACAGAAATGAAAAGAGGAGTGGGTAAAGGATATTAAATTATTTAATAATCCGAGAGGCAAAAAATTCAATGACTTCTACCAAATAATCACACTCCTCAAATCGAAGTCCAATTAAGTGGTACTTTTTGCCTTTAAGCCCCTATTGATTAGTATCTACCTGCCCCCATATAATAATTAAAATTAGGGAAATTATTTAATAATCTCAGCTGCCACCTTTAAGTATAACAGCAACTTGAAAGAGAAAATCAATGGAAGGTGCTAATTTGCTTATTGGGTAGAAATGCTTCAGTTATAAAAATATTTAATAAAAATAAATTTATAAATTAACGTAAGTTGATGTGATTCGTTAAATTATAAATCTATTTTTATTGTAAAATAGATTTAATGTATCATATGAAATTATGTCAGTTTGTAAATTTATTTTTGTGAGATCTTTTTGTGACTGTAGCGCTTACCGGCCTTTTAATGTAATATAATGTAAACTACTTAAAATATCTAATATTTTATATTTAGTGTGAGATGGAGAAGATGTTATTCCGAAATTTAATCTTTTATTAGGGATTTAATGGGTTTCGAGGTTAATATTATTTTAGAAAAAATGGTAAGAGGTAAAATTGTGTCCATTCGTTCGATGGTTGGAACTTGGAAGAGACAAATTCATGTGTTGCCAATATGTTAATTGTAGTACCAAACGAATTGACTGAGCACTAGTATTAGTTTCTCATATATATATATATATATATATGCAAAATCATATTTTTTGGAGATTAATTTTGCATATCAAGAAAAATTCTCATATTAGATTATGCATCTTTGAGTCAAATAATAAATTTTTTTTTCCAAAATTATTATTTTTTTCATATATATTGCAATTAGCACCACTGTAAATTTTATCATTTAGCACCTACTAGAATTTTTTTTCTAAAATTCTATATGTTGGTGGAGAGAGAGAGGGGGGAGAAGAGAGAAAAAAGTAATAAAATAATATTTAAAGAGTGAATAATATATCTTCAAATTTATAAAAATACTGTTTATAGTTATGTAAATTTTTAGATATGCATAATTTATACAATCTAATTTAAAATCATATTATGTAAATATGCACTTGCATATTAGGTGATGCTCGAGTGGGGAGAAAAGTGGAAGTAGGCCAAAGGCCCATTGGCAATGATAAATAAACCTAAGATTTTTTATAGCCCGGCTGGCTGTCGAGGATTGATTGAACTCAGATCAGGCCGGGCCTATCCTCTCAAAGGAAAGTTTGTGCAGGTCGAAGGCCCATATTGGCATGATTAAAATAAATTCCAATACAAAAACTTTTTCGAACAATCCTTTAGTGCAAAGGAAACTCGCATTGTGCTGCCACGTCAACCTGTCTTTTTCCCCCCGGCCTTCTTCGTATTCCCATTACCATGAAAGAGTTTCTGAAAATATTTGTATATCAAGAAAGGAAGTATCGAAAATGCTTGTTGTACACGACAAGCTAAATGAATCGGTCACACGAAATTATAAGTCAAGCATTCAAATGCTCGTGAAGAAAGGGCCCATTAAAGTCGTCACCATTGACCAAGTTTTTGGCTTATCTTTAAATCCACGTCTTCTAATAAATAAATAAAAATGAATGAATTCTTCCACACTTACTTATATAAATATATATATAATGTTTTAGTTACAAAAATATTTTTATAAAAATAAATTTATAAATTAGCGTAACTTGATGTGCCAAGTCATATTATAAAATTATTTTTATTATAAAGAATTCTTGTTGTAACTTGGTCTATTTAACTACTTTAGATTTCTCTGGTAATCATTTATTTGTAACACTACCAGAGCATTTGTCAAAGGGTTGCTCCTCCTTGCAGTACCTTAAATTGTCAAATAACAGTTTTAGTGGCCAAATATTTCGGACACAATTCTAATCTTACTAGGTTGAGTTTCTTGTGTTTAGAAGACAACTTGTCAGGAAAAATCCCAGATGGTTTATCTAAAATTCGGATCTTAACATTCGATCTTAGTAATAACTATTTGTCAGGTATGCTTCCGAGATGAATGGGAAACAATACGTCTTTGATAGAAATTTCCTTGGCCAAAAGTCAGCTTAAGGGTCCCATTCCAATTGAGTTATGCAAGCTAAACAGCCAATTAAGTAACATCCAGTTGAACCTATCGTACAACAGTCTATCCGGATCAATCCCCTTAACATTTGGGAATCTCAAACAGATAGAGAGTTTAGATCTATCCCATAATAGCTTGAACAGTATTATCCCCCCTCAGCTAACAAAGCTGAACTGTCTAGCTGTCTTTAGTGTCGCATACAATAACTTGTCAGGTAGAACGCCTGAAAGAAAAGCTCAATTTAGAACTTTTAATGAAAGCAGCTAAGAAGGGAATCTACTCTTATGCGGACCTCCGTTACACCACTGAAATTTGATCACCATCTTTTGTGCCAAGTGATGATGAGGGAGAAATATGGTGTTGTCTTCATGGACATGGTTGTCTTCTACATAAGCTTTGCAGTGTCTTACACAACAATGGTGTTGGGAATTGCTACAGTTTTGTATATAAATGGCTACTGGTGTCGGGTGTGGTCAATTATCGGTGGGTGGGTCTTGTCTTGTATTTGCATATACACTTGAGAAGAGGAGAACACACGGACCCTGCACGGCTTTTTCTTTGGATTCTTCTTTCACTTTTTTTTTTTCTAGCCATCTAGAACAAGTTCGGGGTAGTGGAGTGCTTAACCAACAATCTTCGCCAAAAGTTACATTGAAAATATAAAACAGATATAACCAACAAACCTACCCCACATGAATTACTAGGCCCTTGAAGATATTGGCATAGTTGGCATCTACAATGGCTAAAGCTGAACTACTCCATGAAGTTCCTAGATTGTGATCTTTTGCCGGTACCTATGTTTTGATCCTAGATAGTTTATTATACTCAATAACACCTTGTCAAGCTAGCTGCCCTTTCTATAATCAGCCTGAGATCAAGCAGGCTATTGATCAATGCCCAATTCGTACCAAGCTGATAGGAATACCTTAGGAATCAGTAGTAATACTTGACCCTGTTTAGTAGACCACTTCAATATTAATTAAGCAATATTGCAGATACTACAGGACATCATTCTCTGAACCTAAACCTAAAGCGCCCCCCCCCCCCCCCCCCC
>QEOT01005886.1:61501-110807 GCA_003123785.1 Pterocarya stenoptera
AGACTAGCTGAGCTACCCCTCAAGATTTAAACATAAAATGATTTGAACTTCTTAAACACAGACAAGTAAGGTAAGGTCCTTCTAATCAATAGCAACAGGAATATTTCAAAACAAAGCAAATACACTTCCTTTGCAATCATCACGAATCGCTGCAGATACCCCATTCTCCAGATCAAACCCTCTAATAAAGTCCCAGAAACCTATTATCTCTTAATTAACAGCATTCAATTTCTACATAAGCTCCAATAATCTAATTCCACCTACTCCCAATTTCCCACGAAGAAATCAGAACCCATTGAAAAAAATAACGAAATGAAACGAAATAGGGATTTTACGTGCGTGACTTGGGAAGATCTGATCGGCAAACACATTGTGACTCAGAGTGCTGTGTAAAAAAAGGATCAGCCACAACGTACACCATCTTGATCTTGTTTCTTGTCTTATTGATTTATTTATTTTTAGGGTTTAATTTTGCTGTAATGCTTAAACCCTAATAGAGTAGACAACAGTATTTGTGAAAATATCAATCAATGTTACAATTACAATCACTGTCAATTACAACTTTATCATCTAATCCTTCTGCATGTCGATCTTGACTTTCACACGGACATGGATTTGTTGTTTTGAACTTGAACTCGTTGGAGCTGAAGCCGTATCTTTTGATTTGGACGTACGAGGATGTTCCAAACAGTAAGAAATTAATCAAAAGTAATGATACGCTACAAGTTAAAATAGACACAGATATTTGTAAAAAAATGTAGATTATATTAAAAAATAATAATTTATTCACAGATAGAGTACACTTTTTTATAAAAATTTACGTTAAGCAAGTACAAATTATTTTTCATTAATCAATAGCTTATCTTGTGACTTGAGTCTGGACAAGGATGTCCCAATATCCCCAAACAATCATAAGTTAATTAATGGCTTATGGAAGAAGAAGCAGGGGACGTCCACTCGTTCTTTGGAATCTTAGATTGAGTTTGATAGACAGTTTAGATGAAATAGAATGAAATAAGGTGTTTTAAATAGTAATTGAATAAAATATTATTAAATAAAATTTATTATTATTTTTATTTTGAGATTTAAAAAAGTTAAATTATTTATTATATTTTTGTATTAAAATTTGATAAAGTTATAATGATGAGATGAAATGAAATAAGTAGGTTTGTGTATCCAAACCCAACCTTAGATTCGGTAGGTTCTTAAGGATTCTGCCATGAGATGGTACCACGTCATCAATTTATATATATATATAAATTTAATTGTGCCATATTAATGACATGAAAAATTTTATTCATTATCTCTGTATACCACACACCATATTATTTTTCTAATTTTTTTCTCTCACCAAATGTGTAATATATAAATAATGAGTAAAATTTTCAATAAATTTAAGAAAAATAAAATTAAAAAATAATAATATGTGTGAGAATGATAAATAATAAAGCACAACATGAGATAGAATATGTATTTTCTAGATCAGTTCCTCTTCGGAACCGTCCGGCTAATATCAGCGTTTAACAGCTCCAATCAAAGACCGCCACATCAGCAATTCTACACAAATGAACGTAAGATTATCACCCTCGATAATTTCAAGATTTCATTTGTCATCTTTGTTCTTCGTTCCATCCTGCTCTCTCTCATTTGCACTCTTGAGGAACACGTCCCGTCTCTGAGCTCTCATCCGCGCCCAAAAACCACTCCTGTCTATGGGAAGGTGAAGAAGAGAACTCCTCAATGCCCCCCACCTCTTTACACGTTCCATTCAATCAATGCCTTTTGCAACCCACCACTTGACCGATTCTTCTAATTCCTCGTAACAAACAAGAAAAATAAAAATTGCAAACGCCCAGATTCCAACCTGATTCTGGTTCCTTCATGTCCCTAGTCTTCTGAATTACCCAAATTTGGTTCATAAATACTTCATTTAGGACCAGACCCATTTGATCAGTTTTTCTAATTCCTCCGATACAAGAAATCAACCACTTGGGTTTTTTTTCCCGTAGTTTTGTTGTTGTTATTGTTGTTCCGTGAAACAACCATTGGCAACCTCGATGCTCCGGATCTTTGGCTTTGCCGTATCATCGTTCGTCGGCGACAGTGACCCATCTCGTTTGGCGCCGTTGACAGTGGCATTTGGGTGCGGAGGAAAGAGCTCGGGCGCAAAGGGGAACTGCATCGAGTTCGGTGGGCACAAAAGGTAAGGATATCATTATCCTGATTCCTTTCTTGGTGGAGATGCTTTTTTTTTTTCCGGTGAAGCTGGTCTGTGGTGCGATCATAGTGGAGATAAAATGAGACGTATTCGCGGCATTTTGTCATTGGAAGGCTGTTATTTGAGGAGAAATAGACAGACCGATAGGAAGTATTTCTCTTTCTAGAAAGATTAGCTTATAGAATTAGAAAAAAAATAAATAAAAGAGAGTGCAACTCAGGTCGGTTGGGTGTGTAATTGCATTTTGCACCAAAAAATCACAAGTTGACACGTAGGAATACAACTTCAGATAGCTTAAATTGCACGTAGGTAATTTGTTTTTGGGCTATGCATTGTTTTATGAGTTGTTTTTTTTTTTAAAGATATTTTTTATATAGACTTTTTAATATTTTTAAAAAATAAAATAAATTTAAAATATTATTAAAAAATATTTTTTTAATTAAAAATAAAAAATATTAAAAAATACTTCTTTAATTATTAAATAAAATAAAAAAATATTTTTTTTATAATTTTTTATTTTACATCATGATTAAAAATTATTTTTAAAATATTTAAAATTATTAAAAAAAATTATATAAAAAAAAACTTAAAAACACACACACACACACAAACACACGCTACATCTCCCAGCGGGGGCATCTAGCATTTTCCTTTGTTTTTTTCCCAGATCTTCCCCACCCCCCCCTCTCTCTCTCTCTCTCCCCGTCGCTCTCTTTCTCTCCCTCTAGTAATTCATTGCAGCCCAAAATCGTGACCTGCAACCAAGAACCTTGCTGCGTTTTCTCTCCCTCCCTCCTCCGATTTTTGCTTTCCTTAAGGACCAAGAGTTGTGGCCATCGACGAGAGATTTGTGAGGGTATTGTCTGCGTTTCTATCTGATTTCATTGCCTTTAAATTTATGTTTGGATGCTGAGAAAAGTGCTGTCCTAAAACCTTGTTCTTCAGATATCACAGTCCTGCCCTAAAACCGACGTCGGTTTCAATTTCCATGTAAACTTTTTTTTTTTTTTTCATCGTGCGTGGTATTGCAAACCAAGCTCTCAATAAACCAGTTTTGTTAGGGTGCAGAGTGTGCGTGCCCAGTATTGCAAACCAGTTCATTCATCGCAAACCAGAAAAAATTCCAGAGGAGAAGAAGAAATTCGGTAGAGAAGAAGGGCTAGTGGCTACGTGGGGAGGACGAAAGAGGGAAAAGAGAGAGGCGGTTTACCTGATACCCACCGTAATTTCTACAAGTCTACTGCGTGCTTGTTTTTTACTGGTGGGTGTAAAAAGAAAACTAACCCCCGACCAGCTTTAAGGTTTTTCCAAAAACAAAATGATAGGAATATTTGTTGTACACGTGTAATTTGTTTAATAATTTGGACAGACGTGTACTGTACACAATCAGGAATCAGGATTACTCCTCCAGGAAGAGACAAGCAAATTGGGACGGCGGTGCCTCGAGAGATATGGTACTTGGCATTTGAAATCTTGAGATATGGTGCTCTGCTAAGCACACCCGAGTTTGCTCCGACAAGAATTAGGGCAAGACGAATAGATTCCTCGCTTGCGTCTAGGGATCTCGATTATCCTTGAGCAACGATTTCACCTGGGAACATTCTTATGGCGAATAGGTAATCTCTAAATTTCTTTTTGCGATGTTGTCGAATTAATCCTGAAAGGGTCGTCGAGCATTCTCGTGGAAAGTTTTTTTTTTTTTTCCTTTCTAAATTTTGGTTTCCTGTTTTCTGTTATTGCCAGGATTTTTTAGTGATTAATGGGAACGAAACTTGGTTTGGCTCTCGTTGATGATCATAAATTGTTTTGATTGGGAAACCTCTCTGCTACGGTATGTGTTTTCTACGTTTTGTTGGATTTTTCGGACGTTCCCCATTTGATTGAAATGTGTTACAATAAAAGTGAGAGTTTAGATCAACAATCCGTTTGGAAGGGAGGGTATGCAGGGAAACGGAAATTGGAAGGCAAAGCCCATTGAAATGGTTTTATTTTCTCGTAAACAAAATATATAAAAATCAGATGAATTTGACTTAGAAAATAAACTATACTTGTATGTTTTACCTTTACGAGGCAAAGCCCATTAACTATATGGCTCTATGTTTTTCCTTTACTAGAGTAGTTCTTTTTCAACCTAATCTAATGAACTTGACTTAGAAACCTAATACAAGTTTTTCCAGATCCTTTATAGATTAAAATCTTTCAAATATGTTAAACGAAATGCATAGGAGAGCTATCGTCCTCGATATTCTGTAATTATCTCCTGAGAATGAACTATTTTCAGTTTTGGGGACTTCTCCCTAGTTACAATTTATGGAAACTATGCCTTTTGCTTATCTTTTATAAGAACTTGGTTTCAATAAGTAGGCAGTCTTCGATTTCCGTGTGTTTAATTGGATTGAACTCTTGGTGTTCCTTTTGGGAGTAAATTCCTACAATTAACTCCCCTCTCCCTGCCTTGCGAAAGGTTGGGGTTGTTATACTCTGCAGATTCTTGGGTTTTGCAATGGGGAAGCAAAGTGGAAAGAAAAAGAAACAGGGAGGAGAAACGTCATCTGATACTAGTCCAAAGCAAAACAAAATTGGGGAGAACAGTCCTAAAGGCCATGATAAGGATACAGCCATTTTTATTTCAATGTCTCAAGAATTGAAGGAGGAGGGGAACAAGTTGTTTCAGAAGAGGGACCATGAAGGAGCTATGTTGAAATATGAAAAAGCTCTCAAATTGCTTCCGAGAAATCATATAGATGTTTCCTATCTTCATAGTAACATGGCTGCTTGCTATATGCAGATGGGACTGAGTGAGTACCCCAGGGCAATCCATGAGTGCAACTTGGCACTTGAAGTCACGCCTAGGTACAGTAAGGCACTGTTGAAGAGGGCAAGGTGTTATGAGGCCTTGAACAGGCTGGATTTGGCTCTGAGAGATGTTAGTACTGTGTTGAACTTAGAGCCAAATAATCTCATGGCATTTGAGATTGCAGAAAGGGTTAAGCAGGCACTTGAGAAGAGAGGATTAAAGGTAAATGATACCGTAATTGAGTTGCCTCCAGATTATGTTGAACCCTCATTTGCTTTGCCAGAACCAAAAGTAGGGAAAGCAAAGATGCGGAAGAAGAAGAGCAACAAAGTAGAGGAGAAGAAGGCTAAGGTTGTGAGTGAAAAGAAAGTGGCCGAGGAAAAGGTTGAGGAGAAGAAGGCTGAAGTTAAGGTGGTTGTAGAGGAGAAAGTTCGTAGCGTAAAGGAAGAAGTGCCTACGAAAACTGTGAAACTAGTGTTTGGGGAGGACATAAGGTGGGCTCAGTTGCCAGTTAATTGCAGCCTTCTGCAACTGAGGGAGGTTGTCCATGATCGGTTTCCGAGCTCGAGAGCAGTTCTTATCAAATACAGGGACCAAGAAGGTGATTTGATTACAATTACTAGTAATGAAGAACTGCGGTGGGCTGAAACATCAGCAGAATCACAGGGTTCTTTCAGGCTGTACTTGGTAGAAGTTAACCCTGAGCAAGACCCATTCTTTGAGAGACTGCATGGGGAGGTGCAGAAGCCTAGCATAGCACATAGTAATATAGCTGAAAATGGTGACGTGGTGAAAAGCAAGGAATTAAAGGTGTCATCTTGCATTGAAGATTGGATAATCCAATTTGCTCAGCTGTTCAAGAACCATGTTGGATTTGAATCTGACACATACTTGGATCTTCACGTAGTTGGGCTGAAGCTCTATTCTGAGGCCATGGAGGAGGCAGTTACAAGTGAAGAAGCACAACACCTTTTCGACAAGGCAGGAGCGAGGTTCCAAGAGATGGCGGCTTTAGCATTGTTCAACTGGGGAAATGTTCACATGTCAAGGGCAAGGAAGAGGGTGCATGTCACAGAAGAGGCTTCAAAAGAACATATACTTGCACAGATCAAAGCTGCATACGATTGGGCACAAAAAGAATATATAAAAGCAGGAAAGAGATATGAAGAAGCACTGAAAATCAAACCAGATTTCTATGAAGGCTTTCTAGCTCTTGGGCAGCAGCAGTTTGAGCTGGCAAAACTTCATTGGTATTATGCAATTAGCTGCAATGTTGATCTGGAAACATGCCCTTCTACAGAAATTCTACAGTTGTATAACAATGCTGAGGACAACATGGAGAAAGGTATACAGATCTGGGAAGAATTGGAAGAGCGACGCCAAAGTGAACTTTCAGAGCCTAAGAGTGGAAAAACTCAGTTCCAGAAGACGGGGTTGGATGGATTACTTAAAGATATATCACCACAGGAAGCTGTGGAGCAGGCTGCAAATATAAGGTCTCAGATAAATGTCTTATGGGGCACCATGCTCTACGAGCGATCAATTGTGGAATTCAAATTAGGACTGCCAGTATGGCATGAGTGTTTGGAAGTTGCTATGGAGAAGTTTGAGCTTGCTGGAGCTTCTCCAACAGATGTAGCTGTCATGGTGAAGAACCACTGTTCAAATGATACTGCACTAGAAGGTAGAATGTTGTACTGATTTGAAATTCTGCTCTAGAAATTAATTATTATAAGTATATTGGAAATAATCTGCTCTTTACAGGTCTAGGGTTCAAAATTGATGAGATAGTGCAGGCATGGAATGAGATGTACGAAGCTAAACAGTGGCAGAATGAAATTCCTTCATTTCGGCTGGAACCATTATTCCGACGGCGAGTTTCAAAAATTTATCATGCCTTGGAGAATGCATGAGTTTCATTTGTTCAATAGGCTATTGAGTATTAACAGTGAAAAAAAATACTTGCTTCAACTGCTCCTTTACCTGGAATATATAGAATATCATACTGAGGTGCGTAATTCTCTTACTTGCATGTTTTAACTAAAATTATAATGCTGAATATATTATGAGATGTCTGCCCATTATATGAATATACCATTAGGTAGCTCTATAACCCAGAATTATGTCATGCTCAACGTTCTTAAAGCACTGGCTGTAATCTGTAGTTTTCCTCACAGCATCTGCTTTATCACAATCAAATGCTGTACCTGTAAAATTCTGGGTTTTAGTCCTTTCTTGTTATTTGTTTAATGGTTCAACACAGGTGGCCCACTATAAATTGAGGCCTCAGACAAAAGTTTAAAACGAGGCCTTTCTATTTTTATTTCAATGAATAACAAATTACATTGAATAGAAATATTTCAAAATCTGTTTTATGGGGTGGGAGCATTAGGCAACCGCCTATGTTGCCTGCCTCTACTTCTACATAAGGTTCTCTTAGGGAAGCAAATTCCAGGATTGAAAAACTGAGAAGGGTGGTGGTCAAGTGCATCTATTGTCTATATAATTTTTGAAGCATCTTCTTTGCATTCTATTGAGTTCCCTCATCATTTCATTTTATTTTATTGACCTATCCCAATCCTTTATATACTAAAAACACTTTTCATTGTATTGTCTTTATATTTAACTTATCAAAAAAATATTTTCTGTACTGATGGTGGATTTCTTATCCACATTGAAAAAATGCAACTTGTCCACATTAGAAAAGGAGTGTTTATCTTTAATAGTTGATGCTGTTTATTTTTTTTCTGTCTCCAACTTCGACTTGTCATGTCATGTTATGAACTTCAATTAGATGTCCTCTGGCTTCAATTGCTTGGCTGTAAGCTTTTTTTATTTGTTCTGCAGGCTCCTTGCTACTTTAACATTCAGCTTCAACCTTGTATTTTTCAGAAACAAAAAAAGGGTCACTTCTAGCTGTAGGATTGTACCGTGTGTAATTGTTCTAAGAATACGAGTTTCAACATCATTGCATGGAGGGGACAAGATGGAGACGCAGGGATTTGCATTTTAGTTAGTTTCTGCCTTCACCATCAATATTGCTCCCCCGTTTACAGTAGTTTCTCACACAGTAAATTGTTTGTATCTGTTATTTAAGCAGCTGCAATAATACCTGATTGGGTGGGTTTGCCCCATGACTTTGTAATTTATAGCTTTTTCGGTTTCAGTTCCTAATTTGTAATTTTTAGTTATTTTTGGGGAGAACTTTTGAATTTTATTGAATTGATTTGAATGGAGTTTGTTCCTTATTACAAAAGTCATTAAACGTTCAAAGTTTAATTGGAGATTCATGTAGTTTGTTCATCATCATTCCAAAGATTTTAGACCAGGTGGTATTTTATGTTGTTGTAGACTTGTAAGGAAGAATAATGTTACTCTTATCCTGGATTTTATCCCTTATCACACTGACCAATGACTTATGATCCTGGATCTTTTATTCTTTTTCTTTTTCATTAAAGTTTTTTAATTTTATGATTGTTTTTCATCTTTCTTTTGTTGTTTTAGTCGTCTTTTTTATGTTTGGATAATGCTTTATCTCCCACTGGGGGCTCCCGCTAGAGTTTGTATGTGTTTTTTTAATGTGTTTTTTTTTTTAATTTTTTTTATATAAATTTTTTAATGATTTTAAATATTAAAAAAAATAAGAAAATTCGTAATATTATTAAAAAATATTTCTTTAATCATGAAGTAAAATAAAAAAAATAAAAAAATATTTTTATTTTACTTCGTGATTAAGGAAGTGTTTTTTAATAATTTTTTTTTTACTTTATGATTAATAAAATATTTTTTAATGATATTTTAAATTTATTTTATTTTTTTTTAAATATTTAAAAATATTAAAAAATCTATATAAAAAATAATTTTAAAAAAATATATGAATAAAACAATACTACACCCCAGCGGTAGCTCCCAGCGAGGGCTGTAGCAATATACTTTATGTTTTCATTGTTTAATCCATGTCCTTTTTTTCTGTTCTTTTTGAATTGTCCATAATGTTTTAATTATACATATTTAAAAAATTAATTTTTAATTATATTTTAAGTGGCTTTATAAACCAATCACTTCATATAAAAGTCATTCAAAATGCAAAATATCGATTAGTATTATTATAGATGAAAAAATTCAAGATGAATAATAATATTTACATAATAAATAAAATTTTGATAATATTTTTCTTACCATATGTTAGAATCAAATGTCACGCAATTGTGGCATGCCATAGTTTTTAAGTGGGAGACGCCTTCCCTTGCCAGATCTACTCGTTTTCAATGCTCAACACTTTGAGCATTGAATATTTAATGAAATAAACTTTATTTTTCTATCAAGTTGACTTTGACAACAATTCATTATATTATTGTTGGCAATTTTAATTTCCTTTCAACTTGCATACTTACCGCCTTATCTTTTGCATCCTCGTGCCTCTCTCCCCTCTCCCCACAGAAGGCCTTACTCCTCTTAATTTATATTATTAAATTTACGAGAAAGACTTTAAATATAAAGAAATTTTATAAAAATATATTTATAAATTGATATGATTTAATATAATATATTAAATTATAAAATTATTTTTATTATAAAATAAATCTAATGTATTGTATGAAATATAACAATTTATAAATTTTATTCTATCAATTTTTTTATAATTATAATATTTCCCTAAATTTATTGTGAAACTCATTTTACTTGCTAATCAATTTTGTCCTGCATTTTAAAAAAAAGTCGTGTCCTGGTCTCCGCCTATTTGTCTTACTTCCTAAAGTCGCATCTCTCTCGTTTGTTTCTCACGCGATGATGCACGGTGTTGATTGTATCATAGAAACAAATAAAAGATTAAGAAACTAATTTCTCAAAATAATTAAAATCTAATAAGATCTTAGGTTACCAAGAATTAGATATTAAATCCCCAAATTATAAAAAGTTGATATTTTACATTCATAAGTAAAATCTATCCAGTATAATTATATCATCTCCAATTCCGTTATAGTTACGTAATTTTGCGCACATTTTGCCCACATTGCTGACATGGCAGACTCGCACGTCCAAATGAAAAACACAAAGACGGCGGACTACTCCCAAATCTCTCCCATTTTCACACTTGACAGGAAATACTCCACCCCCTATTCTTCCTATTCCTTCCTCGATTACAAGTTGGCATAAGAGCTAATGACAATTTGGTGTCCATTTCATCTCCAAGATCTCCAAGATCAAGGATTTCATAGGGAAAAATGATGGTCCAAGAAACACTATCACCGTGTCACAAGAAAAGATTTTAATCCATTCGCTGCGGCAATAGAGGAAACTCAAAAAAAGGAGATTGGAAAAGAAGAGAAGGGGAGGCGGGGGTAATGGACGAAAGAGGGCGGCGATTTCTCTCAATCCCACACTAAAACGTTGCGTTTAATTTTTTGTCAGGTCACATTTCGTGCGCGAAAATGCGAGTTTTTCATATCATTTCCTATGTTTTTATTTCCATCTTAGTACTTCAATTAAAAGAAAACAAAAAATGTTTTTAATTAGTTATTATCTTAAATTTTATATTTCAAATTATATTAATTAATGTTTAATATTTTAAATAGTTAAACTTGTAAAATCAATTAAAATTGATGGCATTAAACGGTATAATAGAAAGAATAAACTATAGAGTTTAATGACAGTTACAAATGGAGAAGAAATGTAAGATTATGTTTGGAAGGTGAGATGAGAATTTTATGTTTTGTTTTAAAATTTAAAATATTATTTTTTAATTTGAAGATTTGAAAAAGTTAAATTGAAATTTAAAAAAGTTGTATTGAGATTTGAAAAAGTTGAATTGTTTATTATATTTTATGTAGAAATTGAAAAAAATTATAATAATGAGATAAAATGAGATAAAAATTTTGAATAAGATGAAACATCCGAGCATAATCTAAGTACCTCGAAATAAATTGGAGAAACCTCGAAATTGCCTATTTGCCTTCTACGGACGGATATCCATAGGCTGGTCTCTCTCTCTCTCTCTCTCTCTCTCTCTCTGTCTGTGTCTGAGTCAACACGGACGGGAAAGACCTGAACTCTGTCTCTCCCACTTTCTCAGAAAAACCCTAGGATACCTAGTGCCCAATTTATAATCCAGGAAAAATTGAGAAAAAAAAAAGACCCCAGAAAGTCAACTAAATTAAATTCCTGTATTCCACATTTCCACTCCCCGATTCTCGAACGATCTCGCTCTAATTGAGTAAAATGTCATCGGAGATCGAGGTTGTTGACGAAGTCGAATCCCGTGACCATGAGTCGGCTTTGTCTTCGGCCGCCGGAAATTCTTCCGGGGGCATCGGAGCCAACGGGATTGGGGAAGAGAGTATGCGGGACGATGTGTATACGGCGGCGGCGTACGGGGATTTGGAGAAGCTTCAGAGATTGGTGGAGTGCGAGGGCTGCTCCGTGTCCGAGCCCGACGGTCTCGGCTACTACGCGCTTCAGTGGGCTGCGCTCAACAACCGCACTGCCGCTGCACAGTATATTATTGAGGTTGCCGTGCAATTCTCTCATTGGTTCTTTAATGTTTTTTTTTTTTTTGCGTTTTCTGGAGAGATGGGTTTGCTCAGTATGTGGTTGGGCCTTGCGTTATAGGGGAATCATTGATCGGGTTTATTTGGTGTGATTATTGAAGTATTTTGGTGTTTTTTTGGTTTTTGATAAGTTTTCTGATTAGGATTCGGTTACTACTTTGGCGAGCTCTATTGACATGGGTCATTGGTGAATGGGGTCACATATGATCAGATTTGTATAACTGAGGTTGTGCGTGTTTTTTCTGTTGTGGGTTTATTTGATTTAACTGGATTGGCATATAAATGGGGCGTCGTGTCGTTTGCTTCTTTAATAGGTTTTCATAGGATTTGGATGTCTTGTTACATGGTGGGTTATTGAATTGGCTTTAGGTTTCTTGGATATTTACGTTAATTTAGCTTGACCTTTTTCCCCCCATTCGCAGTCTTGCAAAAACAAATCAGTTTATAATGCTAAGTTTTAGCGGAAGACTATTTTGAATTTTTTATTTGATTGGAGAGATTTAGTGATTGGCTGATTAGTTAGAATTTTCTCAATTCCCAGCATGGAGGCGACGTAAATGTGACAGATCATACTGGGCAAACTGCATTACATTGGAGTGCTGTTCGGGGTGCAAACCAAGTGGCAGAGCTTTTACTCCAAGAGGGTGCACGGGTGAATGCTGCTGATATGAATGGCTATCAGGTTGGTTTATCTTGTTTCTTTAGATCTTAAATATTCTTGCTCTTTGCTCGACATATCAACATGTTTTTCTTTGTAATAAATTTACTATGGAACGAACTTATCAACCAAAAAAAAAAAAAAATTTACTATGGAAATCTTACCTTAGAATCTCATTATTTGTGCTGACTATTCATTATAAGAGGTAAAGGGGGTCATTTTGTCTGGACAGTGGTAAAACTTCTGCATTGTTTGAAGAAGGTTTTGAAAATTGGATGGAAGCTCCTCGTTAACAGGAAATCATGTAATAGGCAGGAAATGTGGAGTCAGATCCTTATACTCAACCAAGTTTTTGTTAAAAATTAACTTTTACATTTAAGAAATCTGATGTAAGCTCAGCACTCCTCAAGGCCATGCTTTAATGTAGTTCGATCATTTGTCTTACAGTTGTCTTTTGTGCAATGAAGAATTCAGTGTAACTTGTACACTGGAGGATTGGGTTGTTGACCATGATTTTCAAACTTGCTTTGATAGATGTGTTTAATAGGTGTCTCATTTGTTACCATTGACTGGAATGACTGTATATCATAGATGAGAAATAGATCCCACTTATTTGTCAAATTCTTAAAAAATCTATCACTAGAAACTTTTTTTTTTTTTTTTTAAAACTTCTGATGAGGATCATGGGAACTTCTTTACGACTGTGCTTAATCATTATGCTAGCAATTGCAGATTGTTTATGAGCCAAGGTAAAATTGTTTATAGTTGCTTTAAGTCAGGCAAAGATCCTTATGTATTAGAGACTACAACGATAAACATTGGAAATTGCTTTTCACATGTGTGCTTTACACATGGATTTAGGATGAGAATTGCTATTTTTGAAAGTTCATGAAAATTTGGTCATTCTTGAATAAAAAAAAAAAAAGAATGGTCATTCTTTTTTAAAGAGGTCAAAGGCCCGAACAATACCCACACTTTTGAACCAAAAGGTAGGGCATGTCAGTAGTTACATATCTTGTTTTTGCAAGAACTACTAACATTACACTTAATTCAACTTTTTACCTGAAAAGTAACTTGGCAGAGTTGATTTGAGGGGGAAAAAGGAAATGTTTTTATTTTACCCTAATTTATCCATGTTCAAGGGTATTTTTTTCATTTAAAAAATTAATTATAATTTTCATTGCTGATTCTATAGCTACTAATGAGTGTGTTTGGAATTATCTCATACAGTCAAAGTTTTTTTTAATATAAAATATACCAATGTCTAAAAGACAAATTTAAGCATTGCGAGTTTAAATTCTCGAGAATTTTTTTTTGATTGGCACCGGGTGTCCGGGAATAGCCTCCCGACTAATCCCAGGGAGCACAGGCCCTCGGCAAGGAGTTTCCCACAAGTGCATCAAGGGGAAAATCTCCTAGTGCGATGGCCTCTAGAGATTGTTTGCACCCAATGGGATTTGAATCTTAGACCTTGGGGGAGCATACCCCCAAGCCCAAGGCTTTTACCACTTGAGCCAACCCCTAGGGGTTAACTCTCGAGAAATATTATATATAGGAAAATAAACCTTATAGTGTGTAACATTGGTGATATAGAATCTTCAGCAAGGGGTTGGGGGTAGTTTTAGGGATTTGCTTTACTTTGGGGAGGTGTGTTTTGTCCCAATAGGGCTCGGTGTATATTGGATAGGTTTTGTCCCTATCAGACTTGTGGGAAACAAGGGGTTGGGGTAGTTACAGGGATTTGCTTTGCTTTGGGGAGGCATGTTTTGTCCCAATCGGGCTTGGTGTATATTGGATAGGTTAGGCCTGTTGATTTTAATATTAATTCATTTTTACTAATAAAAAAAAAAAAAAAAATCTTCAGCAACCGAGCAGGCCCTTAGTTACTTCAGGATAGGTTTAGCCTCTGTGTCGCTAGAGGAGACGAAGGTATGTGGGTTTCAATCGTATGAAGGCGAGAGGGGGGTGCGAGCTGCCGTGCAACGGGGCAGAGAGGGGGGGTGCAAAGAATAATCATATGTAGTGTAACACAAGATAGCTTAGATGGAAAGCCTAGGTGTCAGCAAATTAGTGGTGGGCTGCTCTTCTATGTTTATTAGCCCGACCACTCCCCAGGTTTTCTCATTATACATGCTTACTGTGAGTGCGACTCTATTTGATATGTATTGAAAAAATATTCTAAGTAGGAAAATAATTCGTATCCTTAGAGTAAAAGCTGGGACTGAATGACAATAAATTATATTATGATGAGGTTAAAAGGAATCTACTTAACCCCCAGCGGTTGGCTCAAGCGATAATGGGCCTTGGTGTTGGGGGAATGCTCCCCCCAAGTCTAAGGTTTGAACCCTTGGGTGTGAACAATTTTTAGGGGCCATGTCCTATCGGTGAAAAGCCGATTATTTACCTAATTTGTGTGATGGGGGCGAGATTGGGTTTAACCAGATAAAATACATTTTGCGTTTGCACGGTTTCCGGGGTTCCTTGTCATCAAAAAAGAAATCTACAGAATAGAAGGCACATGTAAAGTTGATATCCAAGCGTCTGCCATTAGGCACTGAAAGATAGAATTTGGGTGACAGAAGTGCATTGTATGTGCACATGTGAGTATCCTGGCCAGCTTTTCATTTCCTAATTTCAGATTTTCCTTAATCCAAGGTACAGAACTTTATTGGCACTGTTGACTCACCCAACTGAATCCTTCTGATACTAGATTATTTGATGTGGCTGATCAAAAGCTAGGTCCGTGTTGTGATTGAGATGCTCATTTCTCCCATTGTGGAAGGATAAACTAGGATAATCATTTGTTTAAGTTACTTATATGTTAAGTTTCATTTCGATTATTATTGTTATTGTTATCTTGTTGGTATGTGCCGTCAAGGATTCTTAGGATATGTGTTTTATATGTAACAAAAATTAGAAGAGTAAATGACTGTTGTTTCTTGTATTATAGTTTGGATGATATTCCATGTTCTCAGTTTTATTACCATTATATGTTATGTTTAAGGCCCGGAAATTTTCTTGACAGCGCTTATCAAGTGCGTACTTCATTGTTGACTTGATTGCAGGCAACACATGTTGCAGCTCAATATGGTCAGACAGCCTTTCTCTATTACATTGTTTCAAAATGGAATGCTGACCCCGATATTCCTGATAATGATGGAAGAAGTCCTTTACACTGGTATGAGAATTTTCATTGTTACTTTCTTTCTCTTTTTGCCAAAAATTAAAATCTTTGAATGTAGTGGTCCACTTTCAATTACACTAATGTAATGGTTCACTTAATTTGTTAATGTCATATAGAAACTTCTAGGTTGATTATAGGTTTGGATCCCTCTTTACTGGGATAGAACTATACTTTTCCTCCTGTTTTTGGGTGTTGTGGATATCCGATCAATCATTCATCCTTCTTCTCTAGTGTTAACCCATTGAGTTTCTTATGTTGGATTTACCATATATGAAATATGTTTTCTCAATACCATCATTCTTTCTGTTCATGGCTGATGTGCTGTGATGCAACAAGACATTATGTGGGCAACATGGTTGATAAGTTTGGCATATGGTACTTTAACCTTAATTTGTAGTCCTTGCTTAATCATCTTAAATGTTTCCCATGTCAAGAGAGTTGTGTACACTCTTATTTATTTAGAGATCGGAAGAATTTATCATTTTATTGGTCAATTTTAGGGCTGCTTATAAAGGTTTTGCAGACTGTATACGTCTTCTTTTATTCCTGGATGCGTACAGGGGTCGCCAAGATAAAGAGGGTAAGTTTTATGATGATTATAAAGTTTCTCCTGGATAAAACTTTCTCTAGTAGATAAGAGGAGCAAAATATACTCTGGAAAATCAATAATTATACTTGCTACTTTTGTTTTCTCTTTGTAATTTCAGGTTGCACTCCTCTCCATTGGGCTGCTATCAGGGGTAACTTAGAGGCATGCACAGTGTTAGTACAGGCTGGCAAGAAGGAAGACTTAGTGGTGACTGATAACACTGGACTGACGCCAGCCCAGCTTGCTTCTGATAAGAATCACAGACAAGTTGCATTTTTCCTTGTAGGTGCTCAATAACCAAAAACACTTTTAAATTGGTTAGTAATGTTACTTTGGCAAATAGTTTCATCCTCGATATGTTTCTTACCAGAGCTGAGGTTTTCAATCTCATCCTCAATCTGTGGCTGAATTGAAGTCCTTTTCACAAGGGTTATAATTTGGCACATTTTCTGTCTGATGCTCTTCTTGGTGTTTGTGGGTCCTGAATTGCATTAAAAGACTACAGAAAGCTAAACTGTCTTGGATTTTCAGTAAGAATTCTAGTTTTGAGTGCATGAGTGAGGGTATTTTAATACTTTTATGGTTGTCTATACCATGTTGGTGCTATAAACACTTTAGTACTTGGCCTTAATGTGCTACGCATCTTGAATCACTTTGTCTCTGAGCTGGTGTCTATGGGAAGTTTTCTGCACTTCAAAAATTGAAAGTTAATGGAGCCCTTTTCATTCGTAGTTATTATTTATACCGCCAATGATTAAACATTCAAATTAATGGTCCTATATGTTTGCAACATCTTCCTTTGTTAGTATTGCAGACTCTAGCTATCTTGCCTTTCTTGTTTTGGATTTTGGGGTCATTTAAAAGCATTCTTTCTGATTGAGCAAAAAAAAAAAAAAAGAGAGAGAGACTTTCGGGTCATTCAAAGAGCTTTAGCTATGGAATTGTGAAATACTTAAAACTAGAGTGTATGCTGCATATTTTGGACCTTCTGTTTCAAAGATCTGTTATCATTGCCAGACACCACCACTCTTCTTTCCATTGTTGTATAGGTAGCTATTGATGCATCTCGTTGAAGTCTCTACTTCAACACTAAAATTGACCACTTTTGAGTTTTGTTTGATTAATCTTAAATCTTAAGTCAGCTTGACTTGGTCTTCATATATTGTACCTTTACTCTGTCTTTTGAGTTAGCTTAGTGTTCCTTTCTTTTGGTGATTTCTTGAAAAGTATTTCGAGTATTCTTATGAATTGGCTGCAATTTGGCTGATTAAATCTTCTATGTTCTGATGAAAAAGGAAGAAGCTTTATGTCTCATGCATTATTTTGCAGGGAAATGCTAGAAGGCTCCTTGACAAAAGTTGTGATGGTAATGGCCGCCTTGGAAAATTTTCAAAATTAGGACTTGCGCCCATACTGTGGTGTTTAATATTCTTGCTGCTGGTGACCTATACTCATTCTGTCATCATCGGTATTTGCACTGATCTTTGTGTCAAAAAATCAATACTACTGTTCTCATATCATGATTCTACTAACCATGGTTTATTTCTTTTCTGTGGCTGCAGTATCAAATATGCCAAAATTGACTGCTGGCTCTGGTCTTTTTGCATGGCTGGGTGTTTTCCTAGCAACTGCTGGGCTAGTTATGTTTTATAGGTGTAGCAGGTATGTTAGTGCTAGAAAGTGACATTGGAGCTATTAGACTGGTTGCATCAAGTATCAGTTGTTGAAGCTGCTTTTCTTAATTCCTTTTATTCCCATGCTTATTGTACATCCTTAAGTTCCTAATCTTATTTATGCTTAGTTTTAGAACATCTCTCTCTCTCTCTCTCTCTCTCTCTCTGTGTGTGTGCCAATTATCTTTCTTTCAGCCAATTGTTTCTTTGGTCAATGAATGTGGAATTTAATTGCCCATTTTCCTTTTTTGTCTTATACACAATGATTGGCAATATCTCTGTCCTAAAGACTATTCGCTGAAGTTGGCATTCAATGGTGGCTGTGCAACATCATACTCAAATTCTATTTTCTGTGGTGAATTTTCTGTGTATGATGGACCCAAGATAATGAATTAACTTGGCATTAACTATAAAATGTTTCTGCTCATCCTGTAATCATAACTAAAGTTTTGATTTCCACGCCAGTTATCATAACTGACCATCTATTTTTTTGATAAGTATATAACTGACCATCTACTAACATGCAACTGCACCTATATATGTAACCAATGGTGATGTGCTGATAGAATGAGTATTTGTTGTGTATTTATGCAAGCATTTTAGAAAGGAAAGGTGCATGGTTTATGTCATTAATTTTTGGTTGATCTTTCCTTTTCCTTTGCAGCAAGGATCCTGGTTACGTCAGAATGAATGTGCATGATGCACAAAATATGAAAGACGATGTATGTATTTTTCTTTTCTCATTCAGGCTTATTTGCTTCGTATCTGTCACTGATTCAGTCACATTTATATCATTGTTGGTGCTTCTTTGGCCCATAAATTTTATAGGTCGTTCTCTTTGCATTTTCTTCAGCATTGTATTTTCTTTTTTCAATGAGAATATTTTTTTAAATATAGTTTCTTACTAATTTGTGGATTCCTTTATGTTTATTTTTTGCTAGGAACCATTGTTGAAGATAGAGATAAATAACCCTGCTTTGCTAGCTGGAAATTGGTCTCAGCTATGTGCCACGTGCAAGGTGCAACTCTTGCTGACTTTGTTAGCCTTTGTGACACTTGTGACCGTGACCATTTCTTAACCTGATCTCCCTTTTCACTGTCATTAGATTGTCAGGCCTCTCCGTGCAAAGCATTGTTCCACTTGTGATCGTTGTGTTGAGCAATTTGACCATCACTGCCCTTGGGTATCCAATTGCATTGGCAAGGTGCTTTTGACATTGATCAGTCATTGAGTTCCATGCTTGTCCTTCCATTGGGATTTTTCTGATCAGTTCATTAGCTCGATTTATGAGTAGGGGATTTCTTATCATGGGATTCTGTCCCCATGTCACTGCTTAATGTGATGCATGCAAGAATGATGAAGATTTTTGCTAAATCTTAGTATTGTGCTTTTGATTGTCACAGTAATTTTACCTTTGTGTGGGCATGCAGTTTTCCTCCTTATTGATGAACTTTGTCTGATTTAATTATTTTTCCATTTCTGGTTCCAGAAAAACAAGTGGGATTTCTTTTTGTTCCTCGTTCTAGAAGTTTCGGCCATGTTGATTACTGGTGCAGTTACTCTTACAAGTATGTGTATGACTTGGTTTAAGGCTTGAAGTTGTCTTGAAGTTACTTTTTCCAGATTATTTCTTAGCGTATTCTGCAGAAAGAAAATAATTTGATGCTTGCAGGACTTTTGACTGATCCAGTCGCTCCTGATTCTTTTGGAGCTTGGATCAATTATGTTGGCACATATCATGTCGGTGCCATGTCATTTCTGATTGTCGAGTTCTTCCTCTTCTTTGGTGTGGCAGTTTTAACATTAGTACAAGCTTCTCAGGTATGCCGTTTATAGGATCCTATTTTCATTACTACTTACCAATGTTGGGATACTGGTGCTTCTGTACTACTGGTTTTAGCATATTTCCAACGAGTTCTAGCTCTAATTGCACTTCCACCTCCATAAGTAGTAGGGCAAAACTTATGGGCTTAAAGACCATTGGGTGTGTTTGACTTGCCAATAATTTTTTATCTTTCTTTTTTAATTGACCATGTCGTTTTCTTACACTCACGCCTGCACATGCATAAGCTCAGCGCAGAGAATAAAAACATAACAACATTCTTCTTCACTTTGAACAAAAGAAGACCTTTCTCTTAGTTTCCTCGCAGCTTTTCTTTGTTTAGATATATAGTCTGGTAAGTGATTATGACGGCTTTCTCTCTGACAAGTAGAAAGTGCTGTACTTAAATAGATATAATGTTAGTTCTAGAGGAGTTTCTTTCGTATACGTCTTGTGTACATGGGCTTCGTCTATTGCATTTGAATTTTTACTTGTAAAAAACAAAATGATATTAGTTCTAGAGGAGCGCTATAGCCACAAAGAGAATACACCAAAGTAATCCCATAAACTGATATGGCTTCATTTGATCTAGATCTATTTTACAATAAAAGTAACTTTATAATTTGACGAGCCATCAAGTCGCGTCATTTGTAAAATTATTTTTGTGTAATTTTTTTGTGAATAGAGCATTTCCCTTAGTTCTATGCTTTGTTTTGTAAGCTATTGGTATTGAATCCTTTGTTCTTATGCTGCAGATATCGCGCAACATTACAACGAATGAAATGGCAAATGTAATGCGCTATAGCTACCTTCGAGGCCCAGGTGGTCGGTTCAGAAACCCCTATGATCACGGGATGAGGAAGAACTGTTCAGATTTTTTGATCAATGGCTACAACGAAGATGTAGAGTACATTGAAGAGTCGACTCATACTGAGGGGATTGGAATGGTGCATATGACAAGGAATTCCAACGTACAAAATGGGGATGCGGTTTCCCATCAAACAAATGGCAATGGCCATGTTGTCATCAATGTAAATTCTACGAACACCAAAGCCCATCATGGCCATGTTCATTCTTCTCATTGCAGCCATAATANCCCCCTCTTCTTAAATTGACATGGATATAAATAATTTTAGAAGTGGATCCTCAATTACACCTGAGCATGTTGGTTGATTTGAACGTATAGCATTTGTTAATGAGACATTCTTCCAATTCTGAAATTTTGTTCATACGATTGAGGGCATATTTGTCACCATGCAGTTTGATTTGCTTGATTCTGTGAGGGACTTGATGTTTCAATAATTCACAAGGGTGCATTGACCTTATTTATGAATATAATGGGTCCCATAAATTATAATAAATAGTAGTTATATACTATTTCTTCAATTTTTTGGAAATTGCCCATAATTTAAAAGGATATCCACGCTGCATGCAGTCTAGTAACAAAATATTCATTGCAAATATCTATATATAATCGCAGGCCATTAGAGTTTAGTGATTCATGTGCGCATGATGTAATTGGGTACTACTTTATGACGTAAGTTGGTGGTTTCTTCGCATTTAAGCTATAGCTGATACATTTTAATTTCCTGTTCTAGAAATTAACAAAGTGCACGACCACTGGCGAAATCAAAGCAACACTTAAGAAGCAAGGAAGCTAAAGATCATCAGTTCTACAATGTCTCATGTAAAAAGCAATCCTTTGTATTTTTAGCCTTTCGACATGTGCACTCATCAAGAAATGACGAACATTCATAACATGTGTATATATATATATATATATATATATATATATAGATCTGTGTGTGTGTGTGTGTGTGTGAACACATTTTTTGTCTTTATATCCGATACCCAGATGGGTTAAGCATAAAGTTCAGGTACATGAAGTCCCATATTATATATAGACCAAATTGACCGTATAATTTGAATTTTGATTCCAATAATTCGGGGTCCACCGACTTTAGATCATGATGATATGTAATCTGATATATATTATCAATAAACCATATATATTTCAAATTACTTAGAAACATTTATTAATTTTGACAAGTTATTTCAAATTAGAAACGAAATATATATGGAAGATCAATACTTGCTTTGGATATAATTTATATATATATATAAATTCTATTTGCAATCTGGAGTAGGGGACTGCATGTGCAGTCCCGTTGATGAATATAGGTAAAATGGAAAAAAATATCATTTAAAAAAGATATTATTATAATTTTAAATTTGTTTTAAACTTAACTATATAGACTTGCATGAGCAGTCTCCAAATGGGGGCTGTATGTAAAGGAAAATTCTATACATCATACTATTATCCCACTCTTATCCTACTATGTAAGATATGACACATTTATCACTATTGGATTATTTTTTATCATCTAATGATGATAAATATGCAACATCTTACATAGTGAGATGAAAATAAGATAAGAATATGAAATATATCATTACTTATATATAAAATTGTTAATTGGTAGTTTGGTGTTGGCCATATGATCATGTTAAGGCGTAAGATTGTTGACAAGTATTGCCCATGCATGCATATACATATATATATATATATATTTATATATATATGTGCGCGCGCGCGCGCGCAGCATTAACTCACAAAAAAAAAAAAACTCAATATATAACATAGAAAATCCAAGCAAGCAAGTAGCTAGCTTGTCTAATATATATATATTGGCATAATCGACGCCCATACAATAATAATATGGAAAGAAATACAAAAGCATAGAAATACAAAGAAATAAAGAATTACATGATGATAGCTAGACATCAATAATATTATTCCAGACAGTCGACGGAGCTCCAAAGAAACACTCCATTCCTTCTATTTCATATTGAAACACATTGAAGATCCATCGTCATACCACGAACAACACGTTCTAACTATGTTGTCCCAAGACCTCATTCTCCTGCAATTATGGCCTTTCCTCACACATTGATGTAGCAGCAAGCTCGGATGACATCATATTTATTTGGGAACCAACACGAGCCACAATCTGCAGCTGCTTCCCGGCCAGCAACTGTCATCACCACGGCCAGGAACTTCGGGCTTTTGGAACGGAGGAAAATCAAAAGGGAAAGATGTGTGGTTTCTTGATGATGAACTTGGAGGACTTGGTAGTAGTACTGGATTTGATGAATTAGTAGGTGGATCAAGATCATGACTTGGTAAAGGAGGCGGAAAAATGCTACTTAGGAGTAGCGCCTGAACTTAGTGGAGATGGCGCATGAATATATCATGCTTTCTGATGGAGGAACAGCTGAACTTAGTGGAGATGGCGGAATATGGATGCTTTGTGATGGAGGGTTAGCGACTTAGTGGAGAAGGTGGATGGACACTTTCTGAAGGAGCAGTAACTGGAGTTGGCGGATGAATTGGGCTTATTATCCGCGAAAGTAGATTACTTGGTTGTTGAGGTGGTGGCGTTTGCAGAGAAGGAGGTGGTGATGTTTGTGTTAAGACTTGATAATGATTCTTGAATGCGGAATATGCACTCAATACAGAATCATAAAACAATAAAGTCCAAGGAAAATTCGTACCTCCAGCCATTGATGTACTCACTGTTATGTTGCCTTCTCTGATGTTTGGCATTTTCAAACTCTACTCACTCTATTTAAATGGTGTAAGACGGAAGGGGATTGAGTGATTGAGTCTAGAGACCAAACCGTAGTATTTATAGGCAAAGCTTCCATCAAGCTTTGGTGGCTACGTGTCCCACGTGTTTTATCATGAGGCAGTTCCGAACGTGATAAACAATTGAGAGTGGACTACTTCAAGGGCTCCTAAAATGAAGGAGAGCTGGAGACTTGTTCAACGAACGGTTTCCATAAGAAACAGTTAACATTCTCCTACTTGATCCACACTTCTAATCTAATGTCTCATCTTAAACCCATCGATAATCTGTATTTAAGCAATAAATACATGAATTATGGAGATAAGTCCTCTAAAGACGAGTATTACCTTCCATGTATTACTATGTATTTATTTCTTAAATATTATAATTTATGTGGCAACAATTTCTTAATGAATAAACCCAATGTTTATTCTTGGTCCAATACAAATGAATTTTCTCAAAATTAAATTAAGGTACACATCAATATGAGAAAATTATCAGAATAATTAAGAATTTCATTAAAATAACATTGTCAATACAATGAAAAATTACATAATAGAACCAAGTCCCATATTTGCTACATGATCTTTGAATTTCAACGGTGGCATGCCCTTAGTCAAAGGATCAGCGATCATTAGCTCAGTGCTGACGTGCTCAATGACCACTTTATTTTCTTTAACACTCTCCCTTATGGCTAAATACTTAATGTCGATGTGTTTACTTCGACTTCGACTTTTGTTGTTCTTAGCCATAAAAACAGTAGCTGAATTGTCGCAATACATTCTCAATGGCCTAGAGATAGAATCCATAATTCTAAGCCTAGAAATGAAACTCTTGAGCCATACACCATGTGAAGTAGCCTCAAAACAATAGACGAACTCAGCTTCTACAGTGGAAGTGGCAGTCAAAGTCTGCTTGGCACTCCTCCATGATACAGCTCCACCGGCCATCAAGAAAATGTATCTTGATGTTGATTTGTGTGAATCAATACAGCCAGCAAAGTCAGAATCTGAGTAGCCAATTACTTCCAGATTGTCTGTCCGTCTATACATAAGCATGTACTCTTTGGTTCCTTGAAGGTACCTCATTACTTTCTTTGCAGCTCTCCAGTGATCTAAATCTGGATCACTCTGATATCGTCCCAACATTCCTACAGCAAATGCAATGTCAGGTCTTGTGCAGACCTGAGCATACATTAAGCTTCCAATAGCAGAAGCATATAGAATGTTCTTCATTTGTTCCCTTTCAAGGTCATTCTTCGGGCATTGGTTCAAATTGAACCTATCACCCTTAACAATGGGAGCTACACTTGGTAAACAATTCTTCATACGAAATCTTTCTAAAACTTTATTAATATAGATTTCCTGAGACAAACCTAAGATACCTCGAAATCTGTCTCTATTAATCTTAATGCCAATGACATAAAATGCATCACCCATATCCTTCATATCAAAATTTTTAGAAAGAAATTATTTCACCTCATGCAACAAACCCTTATCATTGGTTGCTAGCAAAATGTCATCTACATATAAAACAAGAAAAAAATTTTTACTCCCACTGACCTTCTAGTATATACATTGATCCATAATGTTTTCTACAAAACCGAAAGAAGAAATTACATTATGGAATTTCAAATACCATTGGTGGGATGCTTGTTTTAAACCGTATATGGATTTCTTGAGCTTGCAAACCAATTGTTTACCATCACTAGAGGGGAATCCTTCAGATTGTTTCATGTAAACTTCCTCCTCTAGATCTCTATTGAGAAATGTCATTTTCACATCCATTTGTTGCAACTCTAAGTCAAAATAGGCTACTAATGCCAAAATAATGCGCAATGACTATTTCTTAAATATATGAGAGAAAGTCTCCGTGTAATCGATTCCTTCCTTCTGAGTAAATCCCTTAGCAACGAGTCTTGTCTTGTATCTCTCAATGTTGCCCAATGAGTCTTTCTTTGTTTTAAAGACCCGTTTACATCTAATGATTTTTACACCATTAGGCAACTCAACAAGATCCCAGACTCCTTTACTCTTCATAGAATTCATCTCTTTTTTAATGGCATTGTACCATAATTCTGATTTTATGCAACTTATGGCTTGTGAAAAGAACTCGGGATCATTTTCGGCTCCAATGTTGTAGTCAAATTCTTGCAAATACACAACATAATCATTAGGAATTGTTGATTTTTTTGGTCTAATAGATCTTTTTAATGTTGTACCATCATATTCCTGAGAAATATGTGGTTCAACTTGTTGTTCAAAAGTTCTTGACAACTCTTGAACTACCTGATCTATTGGAATGTCATCAGCAGCTTGTGGAACTTCAACGATTGGTTGTTCAACACTAGTTTGTACTTGAAGGGTGTTGTAAACAATAACCATTCTATCACTTGAGGTGGAAGGTTGAGATTCTGAATAGTCATTCTCAGAAACTATGTTCTTGATTTGATCATTCCCACTGATCAAGTCATTCTCAAGAAACTTTGCATTTCTTGATTCCACAATCCTAGTGCTGTGAGATGGACAATAAAATCTGTAACTTTTAAACCTTTCATCATATCCAATGAAATGCCCACTAATGGTCCTTGGGTCCAGCTTCTTTTCTTGTGGAATATAAATTCTCACTTCAGACTGGCATCCCCAAACGCGCATATGTCTCAAACTCGGTTTCCAACCTTTCCATAGTTCAAATGATGTTTTAGGAACAGCCTTGGTTGGAACCCAGTTTAATATATACATTGCCGTCTTAAGTGCTTCAGCCCACAAGGATTTAGGAAGATTGGAGCTGCTAAACATACTCTGCACCATATCCAATAACGTTCAGTTTTTTCTTTCTGCTACACCATGAACCAGACATGGTGTATTGGACAATAATCCCATTCTCTTGAAGAAACCTTGCAAATGGCCCTGGTGCTTGTCTATCTTTTGTGTATTTACCATAATATTCTCCATCTCTATCTAATCTCACGATCTAATTTGCTTACCACATTGTTTCTCTGCTTCTGCCTTAAAGATCTTAAAGGCATCTAATGCTTCGTTCTTATTATGAAGCATGTAGAGATACATATATCGTGAGTAATCATCTATAAAAGAGATGAAGTATTTCTGACCATGTGAGTCTATGTCTAGACTACATATATCAGTATGTATGATTTCTAATATGTCTGAACTCCTATTGGCACCTTTCTTTGACTTGTTGGTCTGCTTTCCCTTTATGCAGTCCACACAAGTCTCAAAATTAGTAAAATTCAGAGTATTAAGTACCCCTTCATTTACTAATCTTTTAATTCTTTCTATGGAGATATGACCTAATCTCTGATACCATAATTTAGAGGAATCCTCATTAATAACACATCTTTTAGTGCTAGTGTTAACATGCATTGAATCATAAGTGGCATTGTTTTGTAAATTAATACAGTAAAGACCATCAGACAAAGTACTATTCCCAACACAATCAGATTTATAAAATAAACTGAATGATGAGTCTGAAAAATTAAAGGAATATTCGAAAGGTACAAGTCTTGAAACTGAAATCAAGTTTCTAGAAAAACTTGAAACATAAAAGGTCTTTTCTAACTTCAAAACAAAACCAGTACTTAAAATTAAATAGCAAGTTCCTACAGCTTCCACATGTGAGCCCATATTGTTTCTTGAGAAGATGCTTTGCTCACTTCCCACTGACTTCCTTAGGTTTTGCAAACCCTGCAAGGAATTCGAAATGTGGATTATTGATCCAGAATCAATCCACCATGTATTAATATTGACTTTAACCATATTAGATTCATAACAAACAAATGAAGTTGGATTATCTTTGTCCGCAAGCCATTTTTAAAATTTGGCGCATTCCTTCTTCATGTGTCCTTCTTTTTACAGAAGAAACATTTGGAATCTTTCTTAATACCAGTTTAGGGAGGTATTTTACCTTTTCCTTTCTTATTGGCTTGAGATTTGCCCTTTCCATGCGTTGCTAGCATTGCACTTTCTCCCTGTTCTATCACTAGTCTCCTTTCCTCTTAAACACACATGGTCATGAATTCATTAATTGACCATTTATCCTTATGTGTGTTGTATGAGATTTTGAAGGGTCCATATTGGTGCAGAAGGGTATTCAAAATGTATTGCACCAGGAAGGACTCCGACATTTCAACTTCCAGTTTCTTCAATTGAGCCACATTGTCCCTCATCTGCATAATGTGCTCGCGCACACCTCTCACACTGGTGAGCCTTAAAGATGAGAACTTCATGATTAGGGTACTTGCTAGTGTCTTGTCTGAAGTGACAAATTGTTCATCAAGAGCTTTCAGCAAGTTCGGACCTTTTCATGCTGATCGACAGAACCACGAATACCAACAAAAATTCTAATCTTGATGAACATCATGCTGAGGCGATTAGATCGCTCCCATCGCTCATAAAGCGTGATGTTCGCTGCAGTACTAGTATTAGTGACTGCTGGTGGTTCGTCTTTTCTAATAGCATAATCTATGTCTATCCATCCTAAATGAATAATAACTCTCTCATTCCAGATCTTATAGTTATCTCCCTTAAGTTCAGGGATATCATAACGATTATCAGATAAATTTATAGGTTGTACAACTGCATAAAATTATAGATGACATGCTTACGTTAAAACTGAGGCCTAAATAAAATTTCATGCTTTACCAATGTAAATCATGCTTAAAAGTTGAATCTAATGACATAAAATATGCCTGTGGGCTAAATTTTTAATTCAAGTAGATTCAATTATTCTTTATGATATAATTTTATCAAATTATTTACTTCATTCATAATTCTAAAGGGTATATTATGATTATAATTTGATATATATTTTATCTTAGATTAAACTTTATGATAAAACTATCAAATTACTTACTAAATTCATAGTTCCTGTGGGTAAGTTATGAATAACTTGATATTTTACCCTAATTAATAATATAAATATAATAAAAATTCACGTGGGATAAAATTTATTATATTAAGTATAATTAATTACAATTAATGTCTAATATTCTTTATGTGATCCTAATCAATCATAATATATAATTTTATTTAATTAAAGATGCTGTGGCTATTCTCTAATTAATTAAAATTATATGGATCACTAGATATTAAATCGCATAAAGTCTAGCTTAATATGAGAATAATCATAATTGCACAATTATAACTAAAACTAACATGTTATTATTATGCATAAAATATTCTCAGAAATTAGCATAAATATTGCATAATTAAAACTCTAATATTATGCATAGAATTTAAATATAAACTCATCAAAAGTTGCATGTATTAATATAAAGCAAAATAATTAATTCATGCAAACTAAATATGAGCATATTTAATAAAATTGCACAATTTAATAATCCAAATTGCATATAATATAAACCAAATAAATAATATATGTATAAAAAATGAGCAATATTAGACATATTTTAAAAAATGCCTAAATAGGAAAATCCTTAAAAATCCTCAAAAAACATTTCTGGACCAGCTAAACTACATGTCGTTTTGCATCTTCCTTTAAAAACAATAGCCACTAAACTACATGTCTTTTTTTATACTATCTATAAAGGACGTGTCGTTTTGCACCTGTGTTTAAAAACAACCCATCACTAAATGACCTGTCGTTTTAAGAAGGGAGAAAACGACTTGTCGTTTTAAACCAATGTGATTTCAATTCCTTCTACTAAACGACATGTCGGTTTTCACTAATCACAAAACTACATGCCGTTTTGCACGGTATATATTGTCTTCAACCTTCAGTCGGGTCATTACGACCCGTTTCTTTTAGACCCATTTTCAAAACCCGAATATTTGAGGATGTTTTTTACGTTAAAACTTTCATTTTTCATCACAGAAAATTTAGAAAAAGAATTTCCATATTATTTCTAAACTTGTTTCGAATTAAAAACATTCAAAACTCAAAACTTAATTTTCTCAAAACTTTCGTCCAAAAACAGAGATGAACAGAGTATCTCTAAACATCAAGGTAGAGAGGAAAAAAAAAAAAAGCTCTGATACCAACTGTTAAGACTTCATAATGATTCTTGAATGCGGAATATACACTTAATACAGAATCATAAAACAATAAAGCCCAAGGAAAATTCGTACCTCCAGCCATTGATGTACTCACTGTTATGTTGCCTTCTTTGATGTTTGGCACTTCCAAACTCTATTCACTCTATTTAGATGGTGTAAGACTGAAGGGGATTGAGTGATTGAGTCTGGGGACCAAATCGTAGTATTTATAGGCAAAGCTTCCATCAAGCTTTGGTGGCTACGTGTCCCACGTGTTTTATCATGGGGTAGTTCCGAACGTGATGAACATCTGAGAGTGGACCACTTCAAGATCTCCTAAAATGAAGGGGAGCTGGAGACTCGTTCCTACGAACGGTTTCCGTAAGAAACGATCAACAGTTTGTAGAGGAGGAGGAGGTTATGTGGGTGGATTTGGATTACAAGAAGAGGATTTTGAAACAAGTTGACAATACAGATTGAGTAAAGAATAATAGAGTGGTATTTGGCCAAAAGCATCTGAAATGCAATCTTGGTCAAATTGTAAAATAAGCTTATGACATACAGGACCTATTGGAGAGCCGTCAACATTGTACATTGATGCCATTATCTCCTATAGACACATAGCATCAACCTAGTTGGAATTTGCAAAACACTTTCCAACACATTAGGGTCAAGTGGCCCCAAATACTTTTGACATAAATGGGGAACGGGAGGAAGTTGATGAACAAGAACAGTAGGATAAGGATGGTGTTGATGTCGTGTTTCATGGGCTTGGGCGATTCCACCTTGAAAATTAGGGTTGTAAATGAACCAGTCTATTTGATAGCCTACTCGGTACTCACTCGATTAAACTCGAAAAAAAAAAAAAAAACTCGTTCGTGAAAGCAGATATCTACTCAATTTGTAAACGACACATACCCAACAAAACTCGACTCGACTCGGCTAAGATTGGTTAAGGCCCACTCGTTTATGTTCGAGTCGACTCATTAGCTTGATTCGATTAAAACTCATTCATATATTGATAAATATATACATACACCTATGTATATATATATGTATTAGCTAATAATGTAAGCATACCACTTTTATAATTAGATATATAATATGTAATCTAATTACTTATATCTATGTAGTGAATATACTTCATAAGTATATTTTATAATTTGTATAATAATTAATTGATAAAATTTAATAATTTTATATACTAGTATATGAGAACCATATATGAAATAGATACATGCTATCATATTAAATGTATGTATTAATAATATATGTAGGCATATAATATATTGTTATTTTAGATAAATATCAACTAGTTAGATATTCATTATTTGTAAAATTTTATAATTCAATAGAGGTTATACTTGTTAATTGTATAAATTCAATATTAGATCTTTTATTTTTTATTTGTTTAATTTATTAATTATTAAACCTTATTCAAAAAATTAAAAAATAAACAATTTGAGCTCGAGCTCAACTCGGCTCGACTCGACTCGACTCAAACTCGTTTGTGAGACAAACTCAAGCTCGAGCTCGAGTTGAGAGTTTAGCTTATCAAGTCAAGTTCGAACAAAGACTAAAAAGAAAAATCTCGAGCTCGAGTATTTTGAGTTGAGCCAAACTTGGCAAGCTAAAGACCGGCTCAACTCGGCTCGACTACATCCCTATTGACAATGCTCAAGACACAGTGCTCGGATTCTTTCTTACAAGGAGGAGATGGGGACCTTGGGGTCCGTGGTACTTCCGACGATCAAGTTAGTTTTGATGTAGGAGATGAAAAGAGAAGGCAGTAGAAATGTATATAAAAATGTTAACCTTCTCGTTGGTTGCAGGAGGCATCTATTTATACTTGGCGGTTTGGTCTCCATGGTAGTGAGGTGTTGCTCTCTAGGAGATCGAATATTCATGCCACCTACTCGCCGCACTATAAGGCTCTTAGGTTTGGCGTGAGTATTCCGAGCTCTGGGTTGCATTGAATACGGATACCTTTTTCCCTAGATTTCTCCTATCTCATTAATGCAACGTGCCTTCTTTTCTAAGCTTCATTTCCCTCATTAATGCGGTGTGCCTTCCTCTCTAAACTTCTTTGTCTGTCATGTCTGGGTAGTGATATTTTCAATTTGTGAGCACATCTGTCCGTTGGTTAGTAGGTTTCCAGGTTGTCTTCCTTGCCACACGTTTTTGCTATGATTTTTCTATCCACCCATCCCCTTGATATGGGCCTTTGATGTAAACATGGCCCCGCCCATATTCCATGTCTGGTCTGGGCTTGGGCGTAGGTCTAACTCAAGGAATAACCCCCTCCACAGACAAGCTTTTGTCTAAGTACTGTGTACGAAGAATGCACAAAAACAAATGAAAATCACATGAATTACTTCCAATACGTCTTCGTGATTTTTTTCATAGAGTTGACATTCCATATTGTGAATACTATATATATGGATCATTAAAATTAATGTATCGATCGCTTGTTTAAATTTCAAATTTGAAAATTATTCTTTTAAATTTGAGTTAAAGGTTGGATTGATCGATCGTAGTACTTGTTTAAATTTCAAACTATATAATACATATACAGCATATAGTATAGACTAAAAACAAATTTTAATTTGTTTAACTTTCAAAGACCGAGATGGTTAATTTCGATAGAATCCTTTTGTTCAAATTTTAATTATTTCAGATTAAATGTAAAAAATTACAACGTGGTTTTAAATTATACTAGCTTCTTCATGATCATGTATGCATGACTTGTTCTCATGTTAATTGATCACCATAAAATAATGTATCTCACTAATTTGAATTTTTAATCATATTTAATTAACTATATTTCAAATTATTTAGAAACCATTTAATATTGATAAGTTATTTCAAATTAGAAACACACACACACATAATATATATATATATTTATATATATATATATTTATAGAAGAGGTGCTTCGAAAAATTGTTTATTCAAAATTTGATTTAAAAGAATGTAGATAATTAATTAGAACGTGGTTAATTGTGATCATCAGAGTTTTTCTTATACCAATAAAAATTTAAAACAATATATCAATCTGTCACATCGTGACTTTTTCCCTTCAAAAATAAATCGCAACAAAATTTTCCATTCAAATAAAGTTAAAGAGAGTTTAGCATATATATATATATATATAATTATAGAATCACACACGTATATGGCATAATATAGAAGTTCCAATCTTGTATCTATTTCATTTTCTTTAGTTATAATTTTTTTTTTCAGCCTTGTACCCATCATTTAGGGGTGTAATTGGTTTGGTTCAATCAATCTAAAGGAGTATTTTCGGATTGACCGAAACTTTGACCCACCCATTTCCCACAACAAGACTGAACCGGACCGTTATCTATCAATCTGGTTGGTCCATTCGGTTTGGATTTGTGCAAAATGGGCTACCTTTTTGTTAAAGGCCCAACTTACCAATAAATATTATTTATTTCGGCCCAACTAACAAATCAGCCCAAAAGCACTGTTTAGTTAATATTTAATAATATATTTAACATTTTATATGGTCAATAGTCATAGATTAGATGAAAATAGCATACTTAAGTTATACAACTATTATATAAATTGTGTCTAAACCCTAGCACACCTCTCTCTCTCTCTCTCTCTCTCTCTCTCTCTCTCTCTCTCTCTCTCTCTCTCTCTCTTTCCTAGAGCAGCCCCCTAAAAAACCTAGACCAGAGGAGAGGGGTTGGAGGCTCCTCCCTCCGTCACCCCTCCTCCCTATTCTCTCTAGTTTTTTCTTTTATTTTTTCTAGTTTTGTGGGGTTTTTTTTTTTTTTTTTTAAAGTAGGTTGAAATGCTGATCTGTTGTTCTCTAGAGTCCGGCGACCATCACGAGCCTCACCGCAAGATTCTCAAGACACCGATCATTTAGACGGGAAAAAATCTCATCGAATGGAGCGGCGCGTGAGTCACACAAGAGGTCCAAAGTGAGCGTGACATCCACGTGCCATCACAATGGGAGCTCTACCGCCGCCACATGTGGCATTTCTAGAACTAGGGCCATTGGTTTCGTTAGACTTGATTGTCCGCTGTACTTCCAAGGTGCACCACAGTCTCTGTATTTGCTTTTTTTTTTTTTTTTTTGCTTAGGTTGAAAATACAGATTTACAGCTTTTCAAGCTGTATTTTGCTATTTTTCTATGTATCATTTACGTTTTCTGTTATTTCCTTTGTTTTTAGTTAATAATAAAAAAGAAATAGTCTCTTGGACATTTTGTTCATAGAGTGAAAGTCCTCTCCTCTTTTGGAGAGTGGGGTTTGAAATCTCTGCTTTATGCAGAGTGTGGTTTCTCAGACAATTTATCTGTATAGAGTTCTAGAAGTTAAGACCATACCAATCATAAAAGAAAGTATTCTATTTTTTATATAAAAAAAAAAAACTATTATATAAATTAATTAAAAAAACTACTATATAAAAAATAAAAATTATTAAAAAACTATATATGTAATTTGGTCGATCCAATTCGATCGAATTTTTCGATCTGGACTGGTAAGTACCTTACACGCCCACCCTCAATTCAATTATATAAGGGTAGTGCTACAGCCCCCGCTAGGGTGTAGTGTATTTTTTTATGTATTTTTTTTAATTATTTTTTATATAGATTTTTTAACACTTTTAAATATTTTTAAAAAGGAAAATAAATTTAGAATATCATTAAAAAGCACTTCCTTAATCAGAAAGTAAAAAAAAAATATATTAAAAAATATTTTCTTAATCATGAAGTAAAATAAAAAATATTTAAAAAATACTTTTTTATTTTACTTCATGATTAAGTAAATATTTTTTAATAATATTGTGAATTTTTTATATTTTTTTAAAATATTTAAAATTATTAAAAATATATATAAACTTAAAAATACACATAAAAAAACACTATAACCCCAGCGGGAGATATAGCATTTCCCTATAACTGCATGCAGTGCACATATAAAAGCTTTGAAACTTCACAACTACCTCAATTATGCATAGTGCCTATATATAAATTTATAATTATGTCACTTATGAAACAGGATTTATAATTTAGCCCAACTATCTCATGCATGATTAATCTACAGATATTATCAAAATTATTAATCTATTAGCTAGCTAGGTGCATCCTCAGAGCATACGAGCTTAGATCATAGAGAGCATCATTGACTCACTTATAACATATTAAAAGGGCACTGAATGTGCTATTTTTATGACAAGATAACTTTTTTTTGAAGTGAGAAACTCGGAAGGTTTTGTGGATTTATTTTTTTTAATTTTTATTTAAGGATTGTCTTTGTTACCTCTTAAGGATTGCATGGGTTTTCTGATTGGGGTGTTAGCATTTTTTTTTTAAGTTAAAAAAAAAACAAAAAAAACAAAAACAAAAAGACTGAAAGCCAAGAAGGAAATTTAGAGGTCGATAATTAATTTCTATCGATAGATGATCAACTTAATTTAACAATATTTCTATATGACTGTACGTAGAGTTTTTGTTTCAACAAATAAATAAATATATATATATATATATTAAACCATATAAATAGATCAAGAGAGGAAACAGAAATTAAATTATAAATTATTATAATATTCATCTTGAACCGCGGCATTGCTAATTAGGTGTTGGCCTGGGAGCATATCATGATCATGTTAAAGCGTAAGATTATTGATGATTGGGGCATTAAATCACAAGAAATTTAAAAAAAAAAAAAAACTCAATAAAAAGTAGAGAAAATTCAATTAAGGAACCAAGTAGTAGTCTCTAATTATATAAGGAATATAATCGACGATATTACTCGTACGTACATGATGTTATGGAAATTAAGAAACAAAGATTAAACAGCAAAATAAAAATACTGAAATTAAACATAGACCGTACCAAATATATATTATTACAGAGCAGCTAGCTAGCTAGAGACCGAGCAGGTCTCTTATTATAAACAGACACCACTAATTTATAAGGATATTAATGCAGTAAACTGTGCAACAGAGATGATGAATTCAAAGCCCTTGGCCGAGGATGTCTGGCGCAATGTGAAGGTCCTCGAGTTGTGGAGTCTGGTACCTTGAAGAGTACTGGGATGGGATTCTGGAATTACTGAAGCAACTACACTTTTCTATCAGCCATATATTTAGACAAGGAAATGCACCTGCAGACTTTCTGGCTCGTTTGGGTTCTAGTGGCTGCTCGTCTAGCTGGGACTCTTTCACTGAGCTTCCGCATCCATTGAAGGGACTAATTCGCATGGATAAGTTAGACTTCCCATATATTAGACTTTCTGGTTAGGCTGTATACGTTCTGTCCTACTCCTCCGTTGTTGATGGTTTCTTGTCTTACTCTGTTTTGTTAGCCATGTATACATTCTGTTTTAGTCTTGGTCTGTAACTTGGCTCTTTTGCTTGATGTACTCTCGGTTTCCTCCACCTAAAAGTGAGGTTTTATGGTAAAGGACCCCGTCAGGGGATTTGAAAAAAATAAATAAATCATTTTAAAACAACGCGAAGCAGACCCATCATTGTACCACGAACAAGAAGTTCTTTGTGCATCTTCCCAAAATCTCCGTCTTACAATCTTTGGGGTACCAACACGTGCCAGTTTCTCCAGCTCCTTCCCAGCAACGGTCACCACCACCATGAACTTTGGGTAATTGCAAGTGTGGAGGAAAAGTAAAAGGAAAAGATGTGTGGTTTGAATTAGATGGTGAGGAAAGTGGAGGTGGAGTAGTCGTACTAGTACTTGGTGGAGTACTCGATGAAGGAGATGGATGAGGGCTTGCTTCAGGAGATTTTGGTGGGCTTGATGGAGAAGGCGGATGAATAATGACTCAAGGTAGAATAATTGACACCAGTTAAGGGTTGAGAAACCAAGAGTGCACCTGGACTATCACCATTGTGCAAGAAGTAGGGGCTGGAGGGATTATCAGTTGAAGAAAGAGAAGCCATCTATAGTAAGGATCGGCTCTCTGATACCATGAAAAATATTGAATCTTGCGGAGAAAATTCTTACTTTATTATTGTAAAATACGTAGGAATATATAGATGTTTACAGATAAGGTAGATCTTGAATGGACATGATAAAGCCTAATAACAGAAATACAAAAGACTAAGTTTATCCTATCACAACTAAGTTTGTTACAGATCATAATGTTGAGACTAATACGGCATGATGACTCTGATAAATGATGCTAATTGATAGTGCAGATGGCGGATGAGTGTTTTCTGAAGGAGGAATAGCTGAAGTTTGTGGAGATGGAGAATGAATATTGCTTTCTGAAGGAGGAGTTGCCATACTACTTAGTGGAGGAGGAGGATGAATGCTTTCTGAAGGAGTAGTATCTGGGTCGTGCTTTGTTTTCTGTTCTTAACACGATAGGGGAGACTCTGAAAAATGGGAAAACTATATTGAAAAACGTTGGTTTGTGTTGTTGTTCCCTCCTGTAATATACTTCTATTAAAATTGCCCTCATACTTTATCTCTACTTTTACTTGAAGATGTAAAATGTCCCTTTATATAAGCCCTCTGCTGCATGATATAAGCGGTGGTATTTGTTTATTTATTTGTTTCTTTTCATCTTTTACAAGCTGTCTCTCGACCTTACCTATGGATTTTTCAGGCTCAACCACTACTGAATGAGTTCAGTGCTTCGCCAAAATTGATTGCAACAGATGAGAGGTAATATTTATTATGCCACATGTACTTGTAATATTTGTATTTGCGGGAACATTCAATGAAGTTTCTGCTTGCTACTTTCTGTAGGTTTCCTTAGAAGAAGTTCACAGAAGGCAACGTACTGATGTGGAGAACAAAGATGCTAGTGAAACAGAAAATGACGAGATGATGAAGATGATGCTAATGATCAGGATGATGATACAAGCGACAAGGACTTCTCAGGTGAGGAAGGAGAGGATGAAGAAGACCCTGAGGATGATCCTGAGGCCAATGGCAATGGAGGAAGTAATGATGAGGATGAGGATGAGGAGGATGATGATGATGGCGAGGATGAAGATGATGGTGGGGACGGGGATGGGAATGGGGATGGGAAGAGGATGAAGAAGAGGTTCCCCAGCCACCTTCAAACAAGAGGAAGTAGCAATTTGGGTAGATCTTTATGCTTTCCCATTCGAGTCTTTGCAGGTTTGTGTAGGGCGCAGGGTAGAATTTATCGTTCTCAGAATCTCATTGGATATCTGTTCTGGTGTCGAGTATGTTACGATTCACGAATGGTTTGTACATTTGCTAGTTTTACGTTGTTCTCTCTTGTGGGAAATGAATTGCTATTCATGTATTTTGGTGAAAGTTGGACCTTTCATCTGGGTGTTCTATCTATGCGTAAATGTCACATTGCTATGGGTCTGTTTTGCAGTGATGCATCAATTTAACCAGGCTCTCGGAGCTCGAGATAGAGTGTTTCTAATTAGTGCTCTGTTGTCAAAGAGCAGGCTTGGAATGCACTCTAGGTTCAGACATCCTGGGGTTGGATTTGTATATGCAGGTGGTTCCTCAGGACTACGTACCCCGTACACGCGGGTCTATCGAGTGAATATGTATATCGTGCCAATAAAAAAAATTGAATATTCAGAGTAGGTGCTCAGTCACCATGTAAGCTGGTAGTGCTGCTTCCATAGTTTCAAGCGGTAATAGAATGGTCTGATAGTTTCCTGGAACCTTGCCATGTTTTTTCTTTTTTCTTTTTCTTTTTCTGTTTGTTGACTTGTGAAACTTTGACGTCACCTCGAGGTCGCAGGATACTTCTCCTTGATTTTCATTTGCCTTCCTCCTTCTCCACATCCACTATACTAAGTTCTCAGAGTCTTTATGTAATTTGTGATCTTTCACGACCATAGACGTACACAGCAGTGGTGACTGATTCCCGGTGAGTCGGTGACGGTCAGGCCAGACGGCTGATGATCATGAAATCAATCCCGAGTGGCCAGGATTGTCTCCCTGAGTCATTTCTAGACGTAATTCTTTGATATAAACGCACAAACCATGCACACGCATGCAACACTGCAATTTAATTAAGCTTCATATATAGCGAGAATGACCTGCAATTACTACTAGAATGCTCACCGCAATCTGTTCATTTTATTAGATTCGGATGACAAAAACCAGAACAGCCCACTCAAGGAAACATCTTCCTCGATAAACTGAAGAGGGGAGGACACAGAGGAAAAAGAAAGAAAGACAATGATCCTGGTACAGCTTTTAGTGTCATGGAGGTTCAAATTCCAGTAGGTGCTCGTGCTTCCCAACCAATCGATGCACAATTACCATAGAGCAATGGAGGGAAAAGTGGGTTGAATGGGAACATCTGTGGCCAGCACATGTCATTGACATCAGTGATGGCTCTGCAACAGGCAGTACCGATACCTCTAAACTGGCCCCTCGAAAGTGACCCATATATATCATAAACGCAACCTTCTACGCTCGTAAGAGAGGACCAGCACCGGGCAATATCTTGCCCAGACTGCCCTGCAGGTGACAGTCCTAGGAAAGGTAATGTCGACGGCCCTGACGAAGAGTGCTTGGCCGCCATGGTCGGACCTATTCTTGGAGGTGAAGAACCAGCTGCACAAGAGTCTATAACCAATGAAGGGAAAAATGGGTTAAACGGGAACAGTTGAGTCCAGCAATTGTCACTAATCCGAGTAATGGCTTCGCAACAAGCGTTGCCATAAGCACCAATTTCACCGGTAAAAAGCGAATTTAAAATCTCCACAAGACAACCTGGGACATTTGCAAGAGAAGACCAGCACTGCCTCATAGCTCTATTTACAGGTTGCAAAGGTAAAAGCCCCGAAACAGATGGCTTTCTGGCATGGACATGTTCAATTCCTCTAGGTGCTGGATCAACTGCTGCACCTCTAGCACAAGAGTTTCTGATCAATGTAGGGAAGACTGGATTGAAGGGAATAATTTTACTCCGGCAAATATCTGGAATCTCCATGATGGCCTTGCAACAAACTGGCCCTGTAATGCTGAATTGGCCATTGACAAGTGAGCCAGAAATTTCCTCAGGACATCCTGATATATTAGCAAGAGGTGACCAGCACTCTCTGGTCTGCCTCGGAAATGTCACCAGAGACGGGAGTAACCCAGATAGTGGTGGCAGCTGGGCTTGGCACGTCAGTACCCATACTGACAAGCATGCAAGAATGAGGAGCATTGGAGCAGTATTCTTTTGTGATTTCGGTGCCACGGTACCAATGGAAGTGGAAAAACCTGTTGTGAATACTGGTTTTGAGAGGCAATGGGGGAATATTTCTTGTGGCATATGGCAGGGAGACTGGGAGAGGAATTTATAGTGCTTCGGAGACAGGAAAACTGATTTTTTATCTTCAACGATCCATTTTATTTGGGTTAAGAGAAATGTTATTCTTCCTGTATTTTATCATCCCAAAACACGTCCAACTAATGTATCACAATCTTTCAATAGAGTTTGTTACCTTTCAACAATCTAGTACGTCCATTGCATGTACAGATTTCCACAACTCTTTGTGAATATATAACTTGCGGTGAAAACCTTATATACAACTGTCGGAAAATCACTTAAAATCATGTTCATGCAAATGCAGATGTGCAACTGTTCTTGCACGAGGGAAGCCATGCGAGATCGTCGATCTGCATGTATGCATATACCATTTGAGAATCTTTGAGCCTGCAGCATAGAATATGAATTCATTCGTATTGGGAAGGGGCTTAAAAGAGAGAAAGGGACCCGAAGATTACTTCTAACCAAATTTAGTTATTAATATTCTAGTGTTCATGTATCACTGCAAGAAATTTGATTTTTAGGGACGAATTAATTAATTTCATTCCTAAAAGTAGTTATTTAAGACAAAAATTAAATTTTGTCTGAAAAAATGGAAGCAGATTTTTACAAATTCAAACAAATAAATATACGTTCGAAATATAATTTTTGGGATGAAATATAGCGCCTCAAAAAAGAAACCGTTCAAACATTCCCAAACTCGTTCAAAAGGTATGGTATTTCACATTCAAATGTTGATATAACTATTTGAATAATATTCATGGTGGAAAATTATACATAATTGTGGTGGAGGAAAGTTAGAAATCTTTCGAACGCACAATTTTCATTTGAACAGAGTTTGCGTGGAATATTCTATTCGAATGTAGAACCAATCATTCAAACTTATTTTTTGGTTGGAAATTATAAATTAACTTGGCGGGGATGCTTGCTATCTTGTTCGAACGGATTTATAAATTGATTGAATGCTTATGATAAGATTGGTTTGAACTGTGATGTAGACAATCGAAATAAATTTAGTTATAGAAATTTATTGAAATACATTGAAATATTTTTAAAATAAATATTATTTGAGTTTATTAATTATCATTTTTAAAAGATGAAAAATCTACCTATACAGATTTATTATTTATGGTAAATTAAAATGTATCATATATGCCGTCCTAGAAAATATATATAATTAATTTAAAAATTAATTAAAGGTTTCTTATGGTAAATAAAAATTTTTAATTAAAAAAAATTCCTTTCAGGGAATTTTATTTTTTATATTGCCAAATGATAAATAAAATAAGAAAATTAATTTTTGATAACAAACAAGATACCTATATATAAAAATAAAAACAATATAGAAATTAAAGTGACAATGTTCTATACAAAACAAAAAGATCGATACAAAATAATATTATTGTGTAAGATTATCCAGTTCCTCCTGCATCACAATAATGCATTCCTCAATCTCTTGCAGTCGAACCATGATGAGTGCAATGATCCTCTTTATGATTTTCTTCATGTCCTGGATCAAAAGTGCGCGATGCTCTTCGAGCAGAGATTGCATCTATTTGATAGTAGTCGTTGCAACCTCTATATCAGCACTAGCATCGGTAGAAGTTGGATCACACTCCGTGCCAGTACAGTGTGCCGCTGCAACATTAATGCGAGCATTCTACAATTGGCCTTTGCTCTTGCTAAAAGTAATTTTGTTAAGGGCCCAATCGATGGTTTCATCCATTCTATCAATAATTTGGGCCCATCAACTCCCAAATTAACTAGGAGGTTGGAGATTGTCAATGCATATGATAGACTTCCACCAATCAAATACAGTGACTTAGATCGGATGCGGATGAGGGAGTATAGAGGCAAATCAATTAGCTTTCCTCGTGCTATCCGTAACATAGATCAAGCCGTTCGATGCTAAAATCCATTTTGTGTTTCCTCGGATCGATATTGTGTGAGACAATCAAATTCAGCATGAAAAAAAAAGGCTTAACAATAAACTTGTTTGATCACCTTGCTGTCAGCATATGGAGGAGCCGAATCGTCATGCATCAACAAGCAAATCTCATCATGCGCTGGACTGTCGTTTGCTGGAGCCTCATCCTCGATGGCATCTTCACCATCTGTCCCTACAGCCGGTTGCTATGTAGGGTATGCACCCATCACCCAGGAGAACCCTAGAGACTCAGTGATACTATTTGCCGAGATAGTAATACTGACTCCCTGAATAACAAAAGTGAAGGAGACCTCATCAGCCACAATCTCTGATATGGCCCAATAAAACTCACGGATCATATCAGGATAGGCCACCCCCCTCTGCTCACAGATCAGGCCCCATCCTTTATTGTTGATTATGGAAGACAAGCTCCTTCCCTCCTAGACAAAATTACGAAAGTCTTCTAGAATGATCTCCCGCTCAATCAATATCGACCTCTTCAACGCACTAGCTTCACCACTAGGTTGCCCCTCCCTCCCATGTTTTCTTTCAATGTATGACATTTATTCATTGTTCATAAACCAAATAAACAAGGAATATAAATAAAATAGAAAGTTGTAACTAATTCACTATTCATGGATTTGGTTGTGATAATATTCAAAAGTGCTACTTGCACTCAGTGGATAGATTTTAGGATGATCAACCCGCCCCTTTGCCCCTTCTCTTAGTTGAGAATTGGGGCCGACCCCCTCTATTCCACCCTTAAGTGAGGGGTGGTCGATCTTGTGATTGCATCTACCATGTAGGAGATCAGAGGGTAAGCTAGCTAAACGATTCATCTTAGAGAGAGAGGGAGAGGGAGAGAGCAAACAACTCAAACCCAAAACAAAATCAAACACCAATGGGGAGGCCAAAATTAATATCTCAACCCAAACTAAATCCCAATCTTGAATTGTCAAACAATCAAATAGTATAAAGGGATCAAGGTTTGGACCAATCATTGCCCAACCTTGATCTCGATCAAATTTGACATTTAACTATATATTTATGATTATAATCGTTAGCATCCTTTTTTTTTTTTTTGGATAACTATGGGTGTCCGGGCCAGCTTGCACGCATCTCAATTAATTCCATGAGATCCTAAAGTTAATGACCAAGTAAACCTTCAGTAGCCCTAAAAGGATTTGAATTGGTGACTATTGGGGTGCAAACCCAAGGCCTGACATCGGATGTTTTAAAACAACTAATAAGGGAAAATATGCATAAGATGAGGTAAAACTGATTTGCATTAGAATAGTTAAACATAGTTAAACTAATTGGAGCCATGGAATGCCAACAAATTTATTGCAAAAAAAATGCACAAAGTGATTTTATAAAAATAAACTCACAAGCTGACATGATTTCGAGTGATACGTTAAATTTACTTTATAATAATAGTAACTTTATGATATGACGTACTAATTAAGCCAGTGAATTTGTGAGATTATATTTATAAAATTTTTTAATAGCCAAAACATTTATCTTTATTGAATATTGTAGGCTATCTATCTTCAAAACTAATTTTATAGATAACTCAAATTTATATATACCCCAATATAGAAATCAAAAGAACTAGATTATGCACAGTATAAGATACCCTCTTCCTAATTAGATTTTAATTAAAAAAATTGCATTGACAGTAGCTTAGTCCAAATTTTGAGTAAAACTTAAGGTTTTGGCTTTTCAAGAAGTTAGTCTACATTGGACTAACCATTTCAAAGATAAGATAATAATATAATATATATTTTATAATTTTTTTTTAACTTTTTTTATATTTTATAAATATACTCTATATATTAATTAATAATTTAATTTTTATTGTATAAACAAATTATCTAACATAAAGAAAAAAGAAGAAGAAATGAAAAAAAAGAAAATACTTTTTAATAAAATATTCTTTTAATTGATGAATAGTAACTCACTAAATTTAACTTTGATTTTCTATTTACGGAACTTAACTTCAAGTGAATTGACTATTCCAATATAACTAATTTATAAAAAAAATTAATCAAAATTTAAACTTTACTGATATTTAAGTAATCGAATACCAATCCTATAAATCGTTATCTTTTTAATGCCATTTAATATGGTCAGCGAAAAGGAAAAAAAGAAAAAAGAGAGAGAAAACCCTATCACCAAGAGTAAAGTCAACGTAAAGTTAGGAGGAAAACTAAACGAGTACTCAGGTCAGATAACCGAAGGTAGTACCATTTCTTTCTTACGTTCCCAAAATGCTGAGAAGAAAGCCCAGCAAGATCCAACTCCAGATCGAAGACAAGGAAGAGCTCGACGAAGCCCGCAAACATACCGCCGCCGCCTCCGCCACCACTGCAGCCGCTACCGCCACTGGAGCAGCCACTCTTCTCCATCAACTCGACCGCCACTCCAAAGACCCTTCCGTCTCCCACCGCATCGGCCATTCCTCCCAATAATCTAAAAAAGGCCCCCCAATATAGCAGTCAATATCTTTTCTTTCTTTTTCCTTTATTTGTATTTTCTCGGAATTGGAGCAGCTTATTCATGGAGGTCAAGTTTAATCTGCGGCTTCCAGACACGGGCCCTGTCACCGATGTTCTGGCCCCGCTCCAGGAGGAACCACCTCTTCGACCGCCCGGAAAAAGTCCAAGTTCGCGTTTTTTGGGTCCGGGAAACTGCAGTAGTGAGCGATTTTTTTTTTCTGTTACTTTTTTTTGTTTGGGTGTTAATTTCTCGTTTCTGTGGCTTTTCATGTGGTGCTTGCATTTGAACTTGATAAGATTTATCTTCCTCCTGGTTGAATTTGTGGGTATTTGTTTCTTTGCCTGTGGATGGAGATCTTTTCGTTTGATGAAATTTGTAGACTGCGATTTTAAGATTGCTATGGTTTCTAAAACAGTTGAAATGGATTTGGGGAGTGAAAACCTAAATCTTCAAGCATATTCACATATTATCCTGTATATGACAATTCAATGTTGTAGCAAGAAGTCTTGATATTTGTATACATCTTATTTTCATTTATATGACATGCCCAGGTGACTTCGTCTATGTCATGCTTTAGTATCATATATTTTCTGCTTGCTGGTCTGGAGACCCAGATAAAGGAGGATTGCGGTTGCTTCATATCCAGCAGCAAACTGTTATTCCATCTTATGAACATGAAAAGCGACCCCAATTAGTTGGAATCAAAGTTTAGCTAAGTTTAGTATGGTATGCGTAATCTGAATATTGGTTGCTTTATAACCAGCGTCAAACTGTTGTTACATCTTATGAATATGAAAAGCCGACCCCAATTAGTTGGGATCAAGGTTTAGTTGAGTTGAGTTTAGTATGGCATGCCAAGTGCCCATAAAAGAAATGTTTGGTATGCGCAAGTAAACTGGCTGCTGGTACTTTGGCGGTTGTATCTCTTTGATATAGTTGTGATTAACTTTTCATCTATGGCAATATTTTTCAAGCTTTCATCATTGGTCTTGTGAGTCTGTGACCCATTATCCTTGCTCTGTTTATTCGCTGGGTCTAATTCTTCCACCTTTTTCTTCCTTCTACACAAGCTTCATTTCTCGGTTATAGGTGTCTCAGACAATCAATTCCCGTTTGCACATGTAAGTCAGTTCTGATGTTATTTTTCTGCCAACAGATTATCTTAATGCGCTGGCATAATCATATTCCTACATTGTGAATATAATGCAATACTGTGACCTATAAGTACATAATGCTTGCCTTGTATTTAGTTTCCTGGTGACCTATAAGTATATAATGTTTGCCTTGTGTTTAGTCTCCTATTTCATTTTCATTCTCATGAATGTCATGAATTCCTTTGTTGAATTCTGATCTTAGAGCTTTGTGTGTGAACCCGTAGTAGTTCTAGTTTCAATATCCTTTGAGGACTTGCAGACTTTCTTAGCTGTAGTTTCAGATCTCAGCAAGTGTAATCCATTCTTGATACAGAGTTTTCATCTGCAGTTGGGCAATAGCCATTCAATGGTTCCAAATGCTTTAGTTGCAACATTGTATGCCAACAATCACTTTTACATGCCTTTGTATGCGTTTCTCTCTGTTATGACCAACGACATGTCCTCTATCAAAATAACCCTTGTTAATCCTTTACTCCTTGCCTTGATTTCAGTTATCTAATCATTCCCTACAACCCATTCCTTCAGCAGAAAATGGTATCAAATCCTTGGGGATCTTGACCAACTTTTATCTTGCAACCATCCTAGGGGCTAGGGGCGCATAGGTGTTTGTACCATGTCTAGATACCCTACTTTGTTTGAAATGTATAACTTAATGAATGAACTTATTATATATCTTTTATGTATTTCTATTCATCTGAGGTAACTGAAATAGTAATATGTGAGATGATTGCATGTTTTGTACTTTTTTTTCATTGTGGGAAAGAGAAGGCCAACAGACTCAACATTAATGTATGGTTGTTGAGTGATTTATCTCATTGTCAATTATAATCGTGTTCTATCAAACAAATACAGGTAGTTGAAACTTGCATTCCATGCTTTAGTTACATTTGCCGCAATCTCCCCCATCTGTAGATATTACTTTCAAAATGATGAGTGACTTTACCTGTATTAATAATGCATTATTGCATGTTTTGCACGTTATCCCAGGCAAAGATTATTAGCTGCCAGTGATGTGAAAGATCTCCTGGTGATGGAGCAAAGCTTGGACTTAAGACACCTTAAAGGAATGGCTGTTCTCGCCCCCCTCCCCCTGAAGGCTGAAGCAGCTTACTCCAGAAAGTGAGAAACCCTCCAAGTTTGTAATAAGGCCATATTTTATGTAATGTCACCAGCTTTTCTTGTAAACTCGATGAAGAAATTCACCTACTTTGGTTGTTTCTCCTTAGTGATTGTTGGCGTTCATCATCCCTTATTATTACTTTTATTATTATTATTATTATTATTATTTTATCATTGTTCTTTTCCCTATTGATGGGATTATCAATGATAAACGTTTCTTTGTTGGGTGAAGCTCCCAGCCGGTCGGCTGTGTATTCTCCTTTTACACCCGCCAATCAAGATGCCACATAGACGTTCCAGCAAAATCCAGTTTGTACCCGCATGCTTGTGATTACATTTGTTTTTTTGTTTATGTGATCTCTTCCCGCCTCTCTCTCCCTCTCTCTCTCCCTCCTCCTCCCCCTCCCCCTCCCCCCATCCACATCCCTGCTCTTGAAACTCCCCTCCTCTCCTCCGATTGTTGCCCCCCTCAACCTTAAGGAGGACATTGCCGAGAGATCCGTCGAGAGATCAGATCTACAAGGTCTCTGAGAGATCTGTTGCCATTGCCGAGAGCTACTAGGTACCGTTTTTCTTTCTTCTTCATCTGCTAGTTGTACGTGTATGGTGCTGCGAAAATGGGGGAGAGATTTCTGTTTGGCTGCTGAGAAAATTTGGGATCAATTTTTGTTTGAGTGAGCTTAGTCTATAATTTTGTGGTAGTCCTTTCGAACTTTATTCTTCATGCAATACCAAAGTATGAATCAAAGTATTATTACTCTTATCAAAACTGCGATCTTTTCCATAACAGAAAAAGAAAATAAAAAAACAGTAAACAGAAAACTTACTCAATTTGGCGATTTCAGAAAACAGGAAACCATCATGAGTAAATCGGCTATGCGAGGGAGGGGAAAGAGTAACTGCGTGCGAGAGAGGGGGTTCTGAACTCTGGTGTACAAGCCAGAATTTCCTGCGTGCGGGTGTAGATGTTTGTTTCTTGCAACTCCTACGTGACAAATTTTCGTTGGTGGGTGTAAAAACAACAACCTCACCCGATCGGCCTTCGAGTTTTTCTTGTATTGAAATTAGTAGCTCAATCAAAAATGGAGAAAACTCATGAGTAGAAAGCATTTGGAGAGAGAGCGAAGAAATGTTTGAAGTAGACTCTTAAAAGGAAAATTTTTTTTAAAAAAAATGTTAAATGTTTAGTTATTCTTTAAAGAAAGCTAAATATTTAATTTGTCTTTTAAAAATTTTTTAGGTCCAAACTCTAAACCTTATAAGAAAAAATAATGCCACGTGAGGAATTTATTTTTTATTTTCTCAAGGCAAAGTGATATATTTTAGCATTGTTAGTTTAGGTTTACATTTGCATACAAAGATGGTTGGAATAAGGTCCAACCAAAATACATCAACAGCAACAAGCTAGGGTTGGGCCTCATGGATAAAAACACAATGGGCCTAAAGAAACACAAATTCTCGCGAAACTGAGTCGAGACTCAGAACCACATAAAGCTCATGTATCTGAAAAAGAAGGAAGAAGAAAATACTGCTCCCGAGCCCAAATCAGAAGAAGTTTAGGCCCTATCCAAAAAAGGGATTACAAGAACTACACCTTAAATCACCACAAAACAGTGCCTCCCCATGTCCAAACGAGGTTACTGAAATAAAATAAGTCCTGTAATTATGGAGTTAGAGTCGAATCTCTCACCCTCATTCCATTAATATTCCTCGATTTGGTGACCTTTATACACGTATATATATATATATATATATATTTATGTCAATCAAAACAAGATTTGATCAGCTTTATTCGACCATAAATCATTGGTCTATTTCATGCGAAATATGGGATATAATTAAGGGTACGTAGAAAGGGTCAAATCAAAAGGTGATGAATATGTAAGACAAAGATTACGGTAATTATCCAAATATTGAGAAGTCCCATTTTGTCTTACTTAATGGTTGTTACCTAATATATATATGGTGGGGACCTTTATCGAATGTTACCTTTAATGTTATTGTCAAATTACGTATACATGTAGTTCTCGGAAGAGAGAAAATAGGATGAGAGAGAAGAGGCGTTTTCAAAAAGAATGAGTCAACGAGTTTATTAGGCTAGGTTTGGAAAAGAAGATGAGAATTTTTTATTTTAAAATGAAGTTTAAAATATTATTTTTTAATATTATTATTATTTTGAGATTTGAAAAAATTAAATTGATATTTGAAAAAGTTAAATTATTTATTATATTTTGTATATAAATTTGAAAAAATGTAATGATGAGATAAAATGGTATGAGGTGCATTCCGGATGGTCATCTACTTTACATCTATATTTTTTTTTTATCTCTTTCTTTATTATTTCTTTTTCTCCCTCTTTTCATCTTTATCTTTTTTTATTACTTTTCTCTCTACTCTTTTATTTATTTATTTATTTAGTTTTTAAATAAAATAAATAAGAAATTCGGATAAATTGTGGGATGGCCAGTCCTCTTAAAAAGGGATTAGATAAAATAAAAATGAATTAGAACTTATCTGATTATTTTAGATAAAAATATAGATAAACCATTTGAATGCTGTTAAGAGTCACGTTTGCATGCAGATAAATGTCATTTCAATGTGCTTATAAATATCTTGCCCAACTTATAATCTCGATCATCTTTCTCTTCCTTCTTTTTTACACTCTTGGTTGACTCCATTTAGTAAAACCTCGAGTGAAACTTCACACGGTTCTTTAACTTTTTGTTTCATCTGAGAATGAGTTCTCCAGTTTTGCTTGTGTGGATTGGAATTTGGATGTGTGTGTTTAGTCACAGCGCCATCATTCCTGTGAGCACTCAGAGTGCTGTGGGTGGAGATGGGAGTGTTGAGGGGACTGTTTTTGTTGATAGCCAAACAATCATCGGGAGGACTGATGCAGATTTTATCTGTGCAACCTTGGATTGGTGGCCTCCTGAGAAATGTGATTATGGAACATGCAGCTGGGGTCATGCCTCTCTGCTCCATCTGGTATCCTTGTCTTTTATACACTTGTTTTTGAGTCTTGAATTGCATAACTAGCATGTTTGTACGAGCAAAGTGCGATGTGATATATTTGCAAAGAGTAATGCGCATGAATCTTTTATGGTTTGTGGTCTTTTGTAGTGTTTCTCTGTTTCTTCTTCTCCTTTAATCCGTTTCTGTTGCCATTGCTGCTGAGTTTCTTTCTTTGTTTGATATGGGGATTAC
>QEOT01005886.1:111798-141819 GCA_003123785.1 Pterocarya stenoptera
TTTTTTTTTTTTTTAATAGGAAAACGAAAAACGCTTCATTTCATCAAAGAGAATTACAAATATTGTTTGTCAAACCAGACTACATTATCAATAAAAGATGGAACATTATGCCACCATACTTGCATATCATTTACACTCCAAGCATGTCTTGCCATCTTGTGTGCTGCCACATTTGTTAATCTGGAAGTAAATTGCAATCTGCATTCCTTGAACAACTTCATCAATCTTCAAACCTCCATCACCAAAGTTCTATCAGCTGCTAAACAATCGATGCCACTATTGACTCCTTCCACCACCTGTAGGCAGTCATTTTCAATATTAACTTCCAGATCATGGTAATTGACTATGATCTAGAAGTAAAATATCAGGTTTTTTATAATCGACTCTACTTTTAAACATTTTGTTACTTTGGATGTGATAATCAGGTATTTGGATCAGCTAGGAATGTCATCAGCTCATGACACAAAAACTTACTGCAGACAGACTTTGATTGGTGGAAACTATGGTTTACTCAACACTACTACCTTTGAACCAAATCCAGACTACTACAGGTTGAAGTATTTTCAATTTTGACAGAACAGAGTCTAAATGCAGGGAAATGTGTTTGATACTTTCTGAACTCGTACTAAGAACTTTTTTTTTCCTATTTGATGCTCTCTTCATTACAGTGCTCTTCTTTGGCACCGATTAATGGGAAGAAATGTTCTTCCAACTAGCTTTTCTGGAACAAAGAAAATACGTGCTTATGCTCACTGCTCAAGAGTTTCTGTAAGTTCCATCCGTATTTCATAATCAAAAACAAGTATAGATGTTCTATTTTTTGTGATCTGATGAGGATTCTTCATTATGCAGAAAGGAATCACGTTATTACTAATCAACCTAGACAAGAGCACCACCGTGTATGCCAATGTAGCCTTCAACAGTACTGGGATCTTGAAACATGAGCATGAGTCTCGTAAAAGAAGAACTATTCTGCTGCCTCCACCTTATAAAGGCAGAAATATAAGAGAGGAGTTCCATCTAACAGCAAAAGATGGGGATCTACACAGCCAAACTGTCCTACTAAATGGAAATATTTTAGCTGTAAATTCTGCTGGGGACATACCTCCATTTTTGCCTGTATATGTAAATTCATCAGCCCCAATAGAGGTAGCTCCATACTCTATTGTATTTGCACACCTACCAAATGCTGATGTCCCTGCTTGTAGGTGGCGGCACTAGATGGAGCTAAAATTGGTTCCATCTAGTGATCAAATAAGATAGGGAACAGAAAGGCAATGATTTATTCTTTTTTCTTAATGAATTAAAGTTCTTTTTTATTTATTTATTTATTTTTGCCTTGCTAATTTTAATCAATATGAAAGTTTTTTTCTTTCTTGTTCAGAAAAATATGAAAAATGTGTGATGAATGTTAATTCAATGAGAGAAACTGAGTATTATATAATGTGAATCATATAAAAGAAAATTAATCCACTAAAACTTTCAAATTAAATAATGATAGTTTACGAACACATAAATATATATGTATTTTTCTTTCATATATGAAACGTACATCTGTAAGAAATTATAGCAAAAGTTGCTCCTAATTAGTAATTTCATTAATAATTTCTTTATGAATGCATAATTTCTTTATGATCTATAATACAAAAAAGCATGACTGAAGAGTCCATAATTGTTGGCATAGATCTTGGATTTGAAGGAAAATTCTATACACCACATCAACATCCCACTATACAAGATGTGACATTATACAGAATATACAGCATCTGTTTCCATTCTTCCCCAGCCTGGAAAAACTAACAAATTCTATTTAACTTAAGTCCACTCAAACTACCTGAACCAGCTCAAAAATTGTGATGGTTAGTGTAGTTGTTCTGTTATTGCGACCTTGTAATGCCATTTCAGTAAATAAATTTTTAAGGAGTTTTGCTTCAACTCCAGAAAACTGTTCGTTCTGTACTGTTGCCATTTAATATGAGAGATGTAATTGGAATACAAGTTGTGCTTTCTAAAATTTTACCTGACCTTTTGCTTTCTGGTCATTTATTTTAAAATGTGGACATAATGTCCTGCTTCACGATTGCATTTCATTTACCTTCTGCTGCAGGAAATTGGGCGGTTATCAGAGGTCCATTTTTTTTTTTTTTCTTGATAGTCATATTGGAACAACTTTAAATCCTAAAAGTCAGGAAAAAGTCTATGCAATGCTTTCAATCCACATTTCAGTGGAAAGGGGAGTGTTGCAAAAGATGCAGAGAAGATAAAAGTCCTGTAGCTGTAGGTAGTTGGGTATGATAGGATAGGCTTAAATTGCCTTTATAGGTTTTGTCTAGTCTCTCTTTCCGTTGCCAAAGTCCTTCCAGATTTGCAAGAATGTTGTGATTACTTGTATCTATGTGAATGTTTGTTTCTGCATTTGCCTCCTAGTACCTTAATGTCACATGACAGTACTAAAATTCTTGTTCATATTTACATTTTATCCAACACAATCAGTCAAAGTTACGATTGGAGTTACTTTAAATCGCTTATAAAACTCATTTTCACCTAGTATACAACCTATGTGGGACTTAACGTTCATATAACGCTTTCACTATCATTCCCTCAATTCAGGACTTAACACCATACCTTCACAATTCAGGACATCAAAATTTTGTTACCACGCCCTACAGGACATCACTATATAGTTGCAACTCAACCCTCGGTGTCTAAAAGTTTCACCAGTTGTTCATCAACACTTGTGCACTTGATTACATTAACATGCGTTCGTCTTGCTCAAGTAAGACGAACATACTTCAGATACTTCGTACAGGAAATGCAATTAATTGGAGTGAGCGAAAATTTGAGCACATATAATATGGAAAAGGCAAACAATGGAAAATACGGGTTATTTTAGATATTGTACCCACCATGGAGTATGAGCATAACATGGATAGTACTTTTTTCTTTTAGAGATTTTGCCACTATGGACTATAAAAGTTGGGCCAAGTGCTCAGACTATTCGACATTCCCCTTTTCTGTATAGGGGAAATTGTCTAAAAGTGTGAATGTTGCAGGGACAGTCGAAAAACCCATCAACGTTGCCGGGAGACAAATAATACTCATCACCAAAAGACAAACAGATAACCACAAACATCAAGATAAAAGGATAAGAAAGGTACTCTAGCAAAGACTCTCGCGCATTAAATATACAATTCTTGTATATGGCTCTAGATGTAGATGTCACAAGAAGCTTGGAATCTCCAATGGAGACAATTTAAAGAACTTCATAGCTCGAATACAATTATACAATTATCAGAGAATTCACACCACAGATATCCCCTGGGGCATAAAGCTACAAGAGATCCAATGGTTGGTGGTGTCAATACAGATCCTGTCCATCCATCAATCAATCAAGAGTAATGCTAAAATGAATTTTGTGAAGCGAGACGTTTAGAGGTGGATCTATCAGCTGCAATTTACCACCAGAAGTGCATGAAGATACTAAATTCACCAGCCCAAACAAACTGCTCAATACAATCATTTTTAGTGCAAACTTCTTATTTCCGTGGTCCTACAAACATCCCAATCAATTACCAAGTGCAACTTCACTAGACCAAACCCTTAAAGCCCCTTTACTTGAGAAGAGTCAGAATTGGGATTTTGGACAGTGCAGTGACAAGTCTTCACATTTTGCAACTTTTGGTTAGTGTAAGAGTTGTCCCCCCTAGTTACCTTGAAGATAGAATTGGTAAGTAAAAATCATAGTGAAAATCCATCATTACAACCTCCAGGCTCTTGGGTAGGAAATGTTGGTAGTAGATCCAAACATTCACGATACTTTTCATCCTTAGAAAGTAATTATAGTACTATGGAGACTGTGGAGTCATCGGGTGACAATTCTCTCTCCACCATTTTGTGAAGAAGTTCAAGCACCTTTTGCAACTCATTATTCTGGCAGAAACCACGCATAAGTGCATTATATACTACTACATTTGGAGAACAACCCTTTTCTTCCATTTCTAAAAACAAATCATTTGCCTTTTCCAAATCCTTTACCATACAGAACCCATTAATCATCGTACAATATGTGACCACAGTTGGCACCAAGCCTCTATCAGATAATCTACGAAATATCTGCCAGGCAACTTCAATCTTCCCTGCTTTGCACAACCAATTAATGAGGTCGTTGAAAGTTCTAATGCTTGGTTCAACTTTGCAATCTTCTAAACTATTAAATAATTCCATTGCCTCTTGAAAAGGATCATTCTTGCAAAGCCAATCCAAGATTATTTTATAAGCAAATGAATCTGGTACCGGATCATGAACTTGTATCTCACCTAATAGCTTCCGTGCATCCTCAACCTTACCAGCCATAAATAGACTAGGAATTAATATGAGAAACGTTACAAGTGTTGGCGTAACTTTATTGTGAATCATTTCACTATAGCAATTCATAGCTGCCTCCATCTCCCAATTCTTGCAATATCCATTGATCAGTACATTGTAGCTTACAACATCAGGTTTATGTCCTTTTCTAGTCATTGAATCAAATAGCTTCCTTGCATCACCAAGCCTGCCCACCAAGCAGAGCCCATCCATCAATGTGGTGTAAATAAATATGTCAGGATCCTCACCTCTTTGAATCATCAATTCAAACAACCCATTTGCTTCTTTCATCTTCCCCTCATTGCAAAGCGCAACAATGAACACATTAAACGTCACAACATCAGGTTGGATGCCTTGATCCACCATGTCGTTAAACAAACTTTCAGCCTCTTCCCATTTACCCTCACAACATAAACCATGTATTAGAGAGCTATAAACAAACACATTCGGAAAAATTCTCTTTCCCTTCATTTCCCAGAAAATTTCTTTTGCCTTGTTTACTGTCCCATCCTTACAAAGCCCATCAATAATCATACCATAGGAAACCACATTAGGCTTACACTCAGCACCAAATTGACCACTGACCATTTCTTCATGTAACTTAAGTGCAGCACTTGTATTGCCTGTTCGACACAACCCATTAATCAAAGTCCCACATGTAATCGCACAAGGCCCACAACCCAACTTGACCATTTTCTGAAATAACCCGACTGCTTCACCAATCCTACCCTCTTTACACAATCCCTTAATCAAAGTTGTATAAGTCACAGTGTTGGGAGTATAACCCCTCCTCAGAATACTCCCCATAACAACAAAACCGTCGCAAACCCGACTTACATTACAAAAGCAATTAGGCAAAATGTTCAGAGTAAAAAAATTGGAAGGCAGCCCAGATGACTGCATTCTTTTGAAAAGTGAAATCACACTGGAATAATGCTTATTCCTAGCAACTGCACCAAGCAAATGATTGAACGATGGAATCGGTGGAGCTGGTTGCAACCGAAGCATGTGATCGAAGCGGTGCAACGCTTCATTAAGAGTGATGTTGCTGGACTTAGAGTTGGTTTTCAAGAATTTTTGAACTGGGATTTGGACATGAGCATCGGAAAGTGGATTTCTTTGTACAATTTTGGGGCTTGAAATGGGTTTATGTGGGCATGGCTCTTTTTGTGAAGAGTCAGTATTTGAAGTAGTGGGTTCGTGTGCGTATCTGAACAAAGAAGAAAGTTTACCTTTCCGAGCAGCAGCAGAAGGTGGAGTTCCAAAACCTAGACCCATTTGGAGAATATTGTCAGGTTTCGTTTCGTGGAGTGGAGTGGGCTTACCGGCGGCGGTCGGGCAACGTTCTGAACCTGTCACACGCCGTTCATGGAGGTGAAGGGAGAAGGGTTTGGTGCAAGAAGTGGAGTGGGGCGCTGGAAGTTGTGAAGGGGAAGTGAAGTGTATCTGAAGTCTGTAGTCTGAAGTCAATGGGCTAGGGGATAAGGGCATTTGGTCCTATGGGCCTTGGGCCTGGAGTTAAAAAAAAGGGATCTGTTAGTATTAGATAGTTGATGGGTTAGTTTATGGTTTATGGGCCTATCTCTGGTTATTGTCTTTCATTTAGCATTACGTAACAGTTAGGTGTTGGGAATTACAATATTCTTGTTTCTCTCTCTTATTCTATTCTCTCTCCGGAGGAGCCTACTCTCGAAGCAAGGCAACCTACCTTCTTCCATGTATCAATCGATTTTATCATCCATTACAGCTTTATATATTACAAGTGGTATCTAGAGATAAGTTTCTAAGTGACCTGTAAAATTTTTAATTTTATTTAATACTTAAGAAAGTGATTATTAGTAAAATTATATATTTTTTTAATTTTTTTCTTAATGATTAAGGATGTTAAAAAAATACTTAAAAGAAAATGATAAAAAAATTAAAAATGAACTATGACTAGTAAATTGGTACGAGCATTAGTATTGGTTTATGCATATGCATATGTAAAATCACCTCTTTTACATATCCATTTTGTCATTCAAGTAAAACTTTCACATTGGCTAACGTATATTTGAAACAATAATAATAATAAATTATTTTGTTATTATTAAATTTTTCTAAAATCAGTTTTTTAATATATATTTTACAATTAACATTTACTACATACATTTGACATTAATAATACAAATGCAATAATAAAAATATAATTTTTGATATATTATATTAAAAATATAATAAATGAAATAATAAAATGAATATGCATGTGAAGGTTTGTTGTGTTGTTGAAGGAGGAAGAAGAGGAAATGATTATTAGAGAAAGTGGGAGGAGAGAGAAATAATTAATAAAATAATATTTAAAGAGTGAATAGTAGATCTCTAAATTTGTATATACACTATTCATAGCTAACTAAATATTTGGATATGCATAAGCTAATATAGAAGAATTTAGGCTCATATTATGCAAATATGACTTTGCATATGCATATACATAGACCAATTTAGATGTTCTCATTGTGCATTAGTATTGGATTATACAAATGCAAATACAAAATTTACATAATATGACATGATTTTGCATTTATCTATTTCACTTAAAACTTATTCCCATATTAAATTATCCATATATTAGTTAAAATAATAATTAAATATTATAAATTTAATAATATTTTTTCAATTTCTTTTTTCTAAATTAAGAGCTATATGGAAATATTAATATTATACTAGCCTCTTTTTTTTCTTTTAAACTGGTAGCATTTCTGTGATGTTTTTATTTATTTATTTATAAATTACAATCTTGGGCAAGCTTAAAGATACTGGTGCTCTCATGCATTAAAAAAAAACAAGACCCAGTAATCTAAAACAAACAAAGACTCCATAAATCTACAAATTTACAGTACACAGTTTTTGAGAATATGTTGTTCTGAAAGTTGGTCCTAGGTACTGCACCATCATCATCTGGACCCTTAATTATTTCTCAATCTTCGACAGTCACATAATTAGAAAAAAAAAACGACTACGATGAATCATCTTGATCAAGAGAAGAAAAAGAGTTCGAACGAATAAAGAGAAAAATTGAGAGAAGAGAGAGAGTTTTCATGTGAAAGAAATAATTTTTTAATAGGTCTGGATAAGCTACAGTGAATGTCAAATATAATCACAAGAATTGATTTACTGTAGTTGAAACTCATTTTGGTTTACATTTGCATAATTCAATGCAGATCATTTTTATCTTCTATTAACCAAATTATCTATTTTATTTGCATTTGCATAATTCAATACCAATGCTTAACATTGGTCTATGCATATGCATATGCAAAATCACCTCTTTTGCATATTCATTTTGTCATTCAAACAAAACTTTCACATTGGCTTATGCATATTTGAGACAAAATAATAATAAAAATAATAATAAAATATTATTTTATTATTATTAATTTTTTTCTAAAATCAATTTTTTATATATATTTTGTAATTAGCATCCACTACATACATTTGACATTAATAATACAAATACAATAATAAAAAATATAATTTTTTTATATATTATCTTAAAAATATAATAAAATGAAAAATATATATATGAAAAAATCTAATTGTAAATGATTTTGTACACTAATACGCCACTCATTTAATATGATTGGTTAGAAAGTAGATTTTATTGAAAACAATACTAATTTGAATTTAGAATATAAAGGCAACAACTTTAGTACGTAGAATGGTACGCAAACTTGCTTGTATATAGCAAAACTCATAGTATATTATAATAATAAAATGAATGTGTAGGTGAAGGTTTGTTATGTTGTTGAGAAGGTAGAAGAGGAAAAGATTGTGAGAGAAAGAGTAGAACGAGAGAGAAATAATGATTAAAATATGTTTTGTAGAGTAAATAGTTGCTATCCAAATTTGGATAATAACTGTTCATAGTTAGCTATATATATGCATATGCATAAGTCAATGTAGATGATTTTAGGATCCTATTATGAAAATATAATTTTGCATATATATATATATATATATGCATAGACCAATGTGGATGCTCAGAAGATAGTAATCCTATCATTATACTTTAAAAGAAAGAGAATTGATAGTTACACTTGTGAGTGTGTAAGTACTGCGTAATTATTTTAAAATATATATATACAGAATCTAAATGAAAACAAAATTAATTTTTTAATAATAAACATTATTCTTTTTTCATAACGACCATATAACGCTTGCGTAATCTAAAACTGAGCATAACTCTATGAAATTAAGTTTGCAAAACAACACGTATTCCCTGATGAAACAATAATTGCATTTAGATGGGCCTACTGTATTTTGTTTTTCTTTCTTAGAAAAATGATAATTATTATTTTTATATTAAAAAAACACTGTTACCATAAAAACAGGTAAAGTAAATAATCTAAGGGGCAAGCCCCGACACGCAAATGCAGAGTACATAAATAGAAAAAAGCTATAAAAAAATAATGAGGTGAAAAAGAACAGAAAACAAAGCAATCTAGTAAGGACAATGACTTTTTTTTTTTTTTTTTTTAGCAATATAACAACATTTATTAAACTAACCAAAATACAAGAGTTTTGATAACATAATTATACAAATAAAAAATGTGGATCTTTCCCACTATGAAACTTCAAAAGAGAAGGTGGAATTTGGATAAGAGGGAGGTGTCCGAAGGCTTGCGTCTCCGCTGCCCATTGCGCCAAGTCTTGCGCGCATCGATTCTCTAATCAATGAATTTTCCTAACTTTCCAAAAGTTGAAAGAAATGAGGTGGTGCATGATGTCGCTGATGATAGGTGTTAAAGTCCAATCTTGGATCTCTACAAAATCGGATATTGCATTAATGGTGATACTTGAGTCCCCTTCAAGAAAAATATTCTACATACTTCTTCTTTTAGCTTCAGTAATTGCCATCAAAGCTGCTCTAGCTTCTCCCAGATTAGGATTCGTACTAAAAATGTGGTCAGTGAGTACAAAAATGATTTCACCTGAGTCACTCCAGCAAATAGAGGAAATAACACTTCCTTGATCCCTAACAGCAACATCAAATCTTATAATGAAAGTGTCAAGAGGTTGCCGAAATTTCTGGATAACCATATTAGGATCATCACTGGCCCAAGCTTTAGAGTGTTGTTGGAAGGTGGACAAGACAGACTTAACAAACTCTAAAGGGGAAGTAAGGGAGGAAAGCTGATTGTGAACAAGTTTATTTCTGAGATACCACAGGTTATCCATAGCAATTGATGCAAAGATTTGAAAGTGATGGTGGTCTTCTTCAAGAATTTTAAGGACCATTGAAGGGTGGATGATATTTTTAATCCAGGAAGTGAAGGGCTGACTAGCAAAGGAGGTGATATCTATAGGCCAATTAGGAGATCTCCACAAAATTCTCGAGTAAATGCAGTTAAGGAAAAGGTGGGAGATATTTTCAGGCTCAAAGTGACAGAGAGGGCAGAGCATTTGATCCTCCTCTAGATTGATGACTGTGTTGATCTTAACTTTGGTAGGAAGGATGTTGTTGCTAGATTTCCAGAGAAAGAGCTTTAGCCTATCTTGTAATTTCAATTTCCATAAATTCTTCCAATTGAAAGGCTGAGAATTATGATCAAAGTTATTATTCCTAGCAACAAGGGCGGCGTAGGCCGACTTTATCTTGAACCTGATGGAAGTTGTGATTGGCTAAAGGGATTTTTTGAATTTCTCTGGCAGAATGTTCAAAAAATAGAGTATTTAAGAGTAATACATTCCAGCGCCTAAGATCTTTAAGAGTGAGCTCAAAAACAGTCATGTTAAGTTCAGGCTCGACTTGATTGATGGAATTAGGGAGAGGTATCAAGTTAGAGATAGAAGGAACCCAAGGATCGAGCCAAACCCTAGTAGATAAGCTATTACTAATTTGAAAACAGATGCTGGACCGGAGGAACTTTCTTTGATGGAGGATACTCTTCCAAAAGTGAGAACCCGTGGCTCTAGAAGGAGCATCAAAGAACAAATTGGATCGAAGATATTTCCTAGAGATGGCATCCTTCCAAAGGCTAGAGGATCCATTAAGAAGGGACCAAACATATTTGGTAACCAGGGCAGAGTTGAAAAAAAACATACCCTTAAAACCGAGACCACCCATAGATTTAGAGAGGCAGATAGACTTCCAAGAGAAAGGAGTGAATTTCCTGTGGACATTGTCCTTAAAACCCCACCAGAACCTTCTAAAAATGGAGTCCAGATTTTTATGCATGGCTTTAGGAATAAGAGAAGAGGACATAACGTAAGAGGGCATGGAACTAGCAACAGCTCTGATGAGACAAGTTTTGGCCGCTTGAGAAAGAATTTTTGCTTTCCAACCCTGAAGCTTATTATGGATTTTCTCCATAAAATCGCTCAGGAAGGCCTTTCTGTCAATCCCATTGGAGAGGGGGAGACCCAGGTAAATAGAGTTAGGAGGGAATACCCTGAAATTGAAGATGTTCTTGACTTCATTAATGGTGGCCTGAGATGTATTCCTACTAAAGTGAATAGAGGATTTCCGGACATTGATACATTGTCCAGACAACTGACTAAAAACCTCAAGATAGTCAGAAATTTTTTTAGCATTAATCGCCGTAGCAGAACCAAAGAGGAAAATGTCATTCAAAAAGAAGATGAGAGATAATAGGACCCTCTTTAGAAAGTTTGATACCCTTAAGACCATTGGAAAGTTCCTTGTTGGCGATGAGTCTAGACAGGACCTCCATATCTAAAATAAGGAGGAACTGAGAGAGTGGATTACCCTAACGAAGTCCCCTGGTGGGATGAAAGAAACCATGAGGGGACCCATTGATGATGATAGAGTAAGTCACAGTCGAGATACACTCCTTGATCCAGTTAATCCATTTAGGACTAAATCCCACAAGATTGAAGATATCAAGAATGAAATACCACTCCATAGAGTCAAACGCTTTTGCCATATCAATTTTTATGGTCATATGGCTAGATCGCCCCATTCTTCTTTTCATACTGTACAAAATCTCTTGGGCCATTATGGTATTATCTTGAATGAGGCGGCCAAGAATAAAAGCTGATTGGCAAGAAGAGATAATGCTAGGGAGAATGGTTTTGAGTCTGTTAGCTAGAATTTTTGCAATGATTTTGTAGCACACATTCAAAAGACTAATCGGACGAAATTAATTAATATCATTAGGATTGTCAACTTTAGGGATCAGGACCAGATTTGTATGGTTAAGCTCCTTCAAGAGATTCCCTTCAGTAAAAAAATTTTTAACCGCCCAATCAAATATTTTTTAATGACTTCCCATAAGGTTTTGTAAAATAACCCCGTAAAGCCATCCGAGTCAGGTGCCTTTGAGATGGGGAGTTTTTTTATAATGGAAGTGATTTCCTCATCATCCGGGATTTTACAACTAAACTGATTATCTTGATTAGAGATTTTTCGAGGAAATAAATTCTCAAAACTATCCATGCGGATAGGTGGGTAGAGGAGAAAACGGATTGGAAGTGATCTTGGATCTTAGCGGAGATAGTACTTTGATCAGTTGTCCAAGAACCGTTACCGATCCTAAGACAATTTATGTTATTCCTTCTGCGCCTAATGACAGTGGAGGCGTGAAAAAATTTAGTATTCAGGTCGGAAGAGGTAAGTCAAGTGTTTCTAGATTTTTGCCTCCAAAGCGATTCCTCTCTAAGAAGCAGTTCATGAATATTATCTTTGAGGTCAGCTTCCATGGAACTCGATGGGGCTTCCTGAGCTTGAAGGCCAGAAAGAGTGGACGTCAGGGCCTTGAGATTGGATTGAATGTGACCAAAGGTGGTAAGATTCCATTTCCAGAGGGCTTTCTTGGTGCTTTTGAGTTTTTTTTAAAGGACAAAACAAGGGGAGTCTATGAAAGGCGAGCCTCAGGTTTCCTTAATAAGTCTAAAAATAGAAAGGTCCCTAAGCCAAAATTTTTCAAATTTGAAAGATTTGGGTTGTCACTTCATGTTGGTCGTGTCAAGAAGAATGGGAGCATAATCGGAAGAAATTCTGGTGAGAGTGGTGATAGTAGCTTGAGGAAACAAATTAATGCAAGAAAGATTCGCAATTTCTCTATCAAGCCCTCCTTTATCTGATCAGGACCAAATCTCTTATTGGACTAAGTATATTTTGGACCAGAGAACCCAAGATTGACAAAGCCCAGATTCTCCATAAACAGAGTGAGGTCTTTTGGTTTGGAGGATTGAGCAAAAGGATTGCCACCAAATTTTTCCGATTGAGAGATTATGGAATTAAAATCACCTAGAACTAAGGAAGTGCCAAGAAAGGAAGCAACAATACCCGACAGAAGGTTCCAAAAAGATTGTTTTTTTTTGTAATTGGCAGGATAATAAATCAGGTTCAAAAGCCACGATTGATGACAGGGATCCTAATACATCAAAACAGAGATAATATTACTAAACATATGCACAAATTCTATATCAACACCAGGTCGGTACAGAATCAAAAAATCTCCCCATTTTCCATCTGGGGGAGAAAACATAAAGTGAACAAAACCTAACATATTAATAGTACTAACACAGTCATTAGAAGCTATTAAACATTTAGAAAGGAAAATGATATCAGGGTTGAAAACCCTAATATTAGCCCTAAAAGTCCGGATTGCACGAGGCCTGGCAATACCTCGGCAATTCCAAGCTTGGATCCTCATATATCTTCTGGTGGCAGTATGGACCCTGCCACATCAGTCATTGGATTCATTGGGAAGAGATTCATAGTCTGGGACTGTGTTTTGTTACCGGTTGCCTTCAACTGTTGGTGCTGGTATGAGGCATATCGGATGCGTGAGCTTTGCTTTGGAACCTTTCTGTTGGATCGATCCGATTTTGGCTGAAGATTATCTTTGACTTGAGCGTGGGAGGTCTTCTGGTTTGGCTGGAACCCATCCTCTTTCTCGTGATCATCCTCTGTATCTTCAAGAGTAGGCGGCAGTGGGGAAGTAACCAAATATTTTTTTTTAGGGTTGATGCAGGTGCTCTTCACTTCTGATGGAGTTTTCCTCAACTTCACAGTCTCGGTCAAGATGGAGGCTGAGAGTTGGGACTTGGCTATTGCAGAGAGATTCATTTTTGGCATTGATAGGGTTTGGTTCGAATAGGAGAGAGCGATATGGGGATCGGGGCTAGACTAATTGGTTAAGGCCTGTTGGAGAGAAAATTGTTGTTGGGCTCAGCTGTATAGAGTTTATGGCCAAGTAGGCCTTACCCAATGGACTTACCAAAAGAGAAATGTTGGGACTAGGGTTCTAGATTTCAGATGGCCTATTGTTTTCCTTGAGTTTGGAGATGAAATGTCGAATGAGAGAGTTATTGGGCTTTGGATTAAGATGAGGCCCGTCCGGATTTAAAGGGTTGATCTGAGAAGCATTCCACGTTCAGTGGGTATTAGAGACATCTTCCGGATCCAATGAATGCCTTTTAGCAACCGAGAGGGACACTTGGATGACTGAGGATTCATTTACAGGCTGAAGAGGCAGAGGGTCAGAGAAGACTGTATTGATGTTGAAGGTTTGGCGGCCCTCCTTAAATGAAACTGATTGCTTTGTCTGGGGACTTGGATCGACGCCACATGGGAATTGAGATTGTTTGCATGAGATCGTGCAAGAGGCTTTTGCACGAACAGTATCGTCTTTTAGGTTGGATCTGTCTAAAACTGGTTCTGCAGAGAATAGTTGGTTGATACAAAATTCTTTCAGTTGTCCTTCTTCAGTGTTTACGATGATGGCTTTGCCTTTCCCCAGATGTTCAACTTTTTTTATTTTTTCTTGCTGGATCGAGATTGCTTGAGCCTTCAGGAAAGGAGGAAGGTAGGGGTTCTCTAATGCGGACTGGTGAGAGAGACGGGGGGATGTGGTTCATTTGATCAAACATTTGAAAGACCTGGTTAGATGGTTGATTAGACTCCCTAAGAGATTCTTCCAGACGTACCATTCTCCTTGAGTCTTGGGATTCCACTCTCATCCTTGGCCCAAAGAAAAGCTCATCTATTGGACTAAGGTAAATATGACAGTTTTGGAGAAGATGACCGAGCCTTCCACATCCGTAGCAAAACTCAGAGAGCCTTTCGTATTTGAAACTAACCTTTGCTGGTTGGTTGTTGGGACGAGGAAGAATAAAGCCTTCAAAAAGTAGTCTGTCCGTGTTGACTTCTACTCTTATCCTGAGAAATTGCTTGACCCCATTACAAGGAAGAAAAGCACGGTCAATTTCCAAGAGATTGTCCAGGACTTTCCCTATTTTTTCAGCATTACCTTCATTCATCATCTCAAAGGGAAGACCATAAATGTGTATCCAAAAGGCAGAATGGGTAAGGTCGATTTCTACCAAATTTAAGTCAGAAGGCCATTCCTTAAGAACCATGTGATAGCCCTTAAAGTTCCAAGGGTGTTGAGAGAAAACTCTATCTTTTTCATTCGAGGATGAGAAGGTAAATAGAAAAGTGTTGGGAGTTAAGTCTTCAATGGTGAACCCCTGAACAAAACTCCAAACCGCACGAATGGTAAACTGCAAAGTGTGCTTATTGAACTTTTTGGAGGAGACCAATTTATCAATCAAGGCATGGTTTGAAATCTTTGCAGCAGTTTCTTGTTCGGGGACTAGTATGATGTCATCTCAGGTGAGTGCCTTTGTTTGGTTTATTAGAGAGTCAACGCTTGGATTTTCCTTTTTGGGGTTTATGGCTGGAAAAATCAATGGGTGGGGAATAGATGGTGAGAAAGTTTGGAATAAGGAAAGGTTGGTGGGGTTCAAATATTGGGACAAGGAAAAGTGGGGGAGGTGCAGATGGGATAAGGAAAGGTGGGGTTTTACTAAGTTAGGTGACCTAACCAGAAAGACTATTCCGAGGAGAGAAAAAACGCATCTTCAGAAAGAGAGAGGGGATCTCTGCATCCGACGTCCAAAGACATATACATATACATGATCGTCATTCGACAACCAGAAAAGCACCTTTTCGTATTCTTAATTCTTGTATAGCACCGTTGACCTCAACAAACACAATATTGATCTGTTATCATTAGAGCTCTCTCGCTCTCTCCAGCAATTCAAAGACTGCGACATGGCTGGGACTTTTTCTGCTCAGGCTCTGCCGGCACTGCACAAGAGTGTGGAAGAAATGTCCGTCGACGGCGACTCCCCACCATCACAGTTTAATGTCAAAGAAAGCAGTAGTATTGTTTCTACTTATTCTTCTCCCTCAGTTCCTATTCCAATCGTTGACATAAGCCTCCTCTCCACACAAGATTCAGAAGAGCTCCAGAAACTCAGATCAGCTTTCAGCTCAGGGGGTTGCTTCCAGGTTTCCTGATTTTATTTTATTTTTTCCCTTTTCACTCATATTCCCTGATGTTCTAAACTAGTAACATGTTTGCTAGCTTGTACTGGATAGAAAAACTAAAAGGCATAAATGTTTTTTAAGTACAAATATACGTTTATCGGATGTGATATTATCTTGAGATCCTTTGACAAAATCAGACGAGGTTTTATTGCTGTCTTGTCTAAGTCAGAATCATGCTCCTTACATAGCTAGCATCTTAATGAGATCTCAAAACATAGTTGAAATTATTATGTGTTTGATCCTCAGGCAATAGGTCATGGGATTCCACATTCATTTCTTGACAAGTTTCGAGCGGTTGTAAAGCAGTTCTTTGCACTGCCATTAGAAGAAAAGCAAAAGTATTCCCGAGCAGCTGATGAGGTTGAAGGATATGGGTATGACATGGTATTTTCAGAGAAGCAGATTCTTGACTGGTGTAGTCGCCTATTTCTTAAAGTATTCCCGGAAGATGAAAGAATGATGAATCTTTGGCCACAAACTCCAAATGATTTCAGGTTTGTTTTGTGTGTGTGTGTGTTTGCGCATAAATTATGACATTGCGAAACTCTATATAGGCTAATTTCTAATTAAACGGGAAAGATCTATCTCTCAATTAATTTGACTGGTGAGCTTTGACTTGAATTGTTTTTCTTCTTTTGGCAGGGAGATGTTAGATGACTATGCGTCAAAAATAAAGGGAATTACTAATATAATCATGAAGGCCATGGCAAAGTCACTGAACTTGGAAGAGAACAGCTTCTCGCGCCAGTGTGGAGACCGACCAATAATGCAAGCAAGATTTAATTTTTATCCTCCTTGTCCAAGACCAGATACTGTTCTTGGTGCTAAAGCTCATGCAGATGGATCGTTAATAACAGTTCTGTTGCAAGATGAAGAGGTAGAAGGACTTCAAATTCTCGAAGATGGAAAATGGATTAAGGTTCCAGTAATTCCTCATGCTCTCGTTGTAAATCTTGGTAATCAAATGCAGGTATGTTTAAAGATCAGCTTAATATATACTGGTGACATGATTTCATTCCAGATTTACAAATTAATGAATTGAGTACATATAAATATTCCTAGCTATTCAAGGAGATCGCAGGGAGACAGAATCTAGCTAGCTAGCTAGAACAGCTAGCCTTTCCTTTAAGTAAATCGAAAATGGTTGTAAATAAATGAAGTCGTGCTTGCATGCATGCAGATAATGAGCAATGGAATATTCAAGAGCCCACTGCATAGGGTACTGACTAACTCCGACAAGCTGAGGATATCGGTGGCCCTGTTTCATTGGCCGGAGCTGGATAAAGAGATTGGACCTGTGGATGAATTGATAGACGAGAAGAGGCCTAAGCTATATAGAGATGTGAAGAACTTCAATGTTTTCAACTTTGAATGTTATCAGAAAGGGAAAATAGCAATTGAGGAGGCAAAAATTTAATTTTTACTTCCTCTCTCTCTCTCTCTCTCTCTATATATATATATATATAAATGTATGTATGTATTTAAATGGCTTATCCACTGATCTGCTGTTTGGAGCAAGCTGGTGATGAGACTTTTTATGGTATTCTGATGCTTGTTCATGATTAGTTAAAATAAACCATGCAAAGTGTTTGAAATTTTAAAATAAAAGCGTTCACAGTCACACATGCATTTGCGCTTAATTATAATCTAAAAGGATTAGTTGATGTTAGAATTGATGAAGCTCCTTCGAGCGAGTTATTACAAAAGTTACTTCCATTAGTAAGGAGCCAATTAATTATACGAGGCTTGGCATTAATTTATGAACTTTCATATATGCTACGTACGCTCGATCGTCATGTTCTTCCATAACAATGATCTGATCTCACACCAAATTAGTCATCATGTGTGATTTAACAATGCATAATGATCTCCCTTAATGCTCAAATCCTCAATGCGATCTTTATCATGAGGGCCATGCATGCATGCGCGCATGTCGTCGTGTAGTTCAACATCTCCATATGACGTTATAATTAGCTCTCATAATTTAGTCTTATAAATATATATATTAATTTACTTAAGTACCCCTGTATTGTAATTTGTAGATTTTTTTTTTATAATCCTTTTATAATTAAAGTATTTTATAATTATAATCCATATAATTAAAGTCAGGAATTACAGTACTGCTCGTGGATAGTGGAGCTAGCCACCACATGTGCCATGATTGGAACCATTTTTCTCATCTTTCCTCTCCCTCTCATGCGCCGACAGTATGCCTACCCAATGGTGCTTCCTTGCCAATTGAAGGGATTGGATCAATTCATTTGGCCGAATCCCTAACCTTGACAAATGTCTATTTTGTCCCTGCTTTTCATTTTAATCTTCTCTCTGTATCCCAACTCACCACTACTAATTCTTGTCTTGTCTTTTTTTCCTCTACACATTATTTTTTTTAGGACTCACAGTCAACGAGATTGCTTGGAGCGGGTGAGTTTTGCAATGGACTTTATGTGTATCAACCTCATCAACCTGTAACGGCACTTTCTACTCAGACTCTCGCCAATCAAATTTCATGGCACCAACGTCTAGGTCATCCTTTCGGCTTAAATATTCCTATTCTTTTCAATAATAGTCCTTGTATTATCTCTGATTGTGATGTTTGTGCTCGTTCTAAACACACTAGACTTCATTTTCCTTCACATGCTACTAAAAGTATTTTTGCATTTAATCGTATTTTTTGCGATATATGGGGTGGTTATCATACTTCTTCAATTTGTGGTGCTCATTATTTTCTTACAATAGTTGATGATTTTTCTCACACTACTTAGATCCATCTCATGCAATATAAATCTGAAGCTTATACTCATCTTATGCATTTCTTTGCCCTTATCCAAAATCAGTTCAACACCATCATTAAAATAATAAGAACTGATAATGGACAAGAATTTCTTTCCCACCAATTTCAAAATTATCTCCATGACCACAGCATCATTCACAAACGTACTTGTGTTAAGACTCCACAACAAAATGGTGTTGCGAAGTGCAAACACCGGCACCTTCTAAATATTGCTCGTAGTCTCCGATTTCAAGCACGTTTACCCTTAAAATTTTGGGACGAATGTGTTCTCACTGCAGCTTATCTTATTAACCGCACCCCAAGTCGTATTCTCCAAAATAAATCTCCCTTTGAGCTTTTATTTGATACCCAGCCAAGTTATGCTCACTTACGCGTATTTGGGTGTCTTTGTTACACTCAAACCCTCCATGCTTCCCGTGACAAATTTTCTCCTCGTGCCTCAAAATGCGTCTTTCTTGGGTATCCCGGTCAACATAAAGCATACAAACTTTACAACCTTGATACCCAAGGCATTTTTTATTCTCATGATGTTACTTTTCATGAACAAATATTCCCTTTTCAAACCGCTCCGCCTCCCGATTCGTCTCTACCTATTATTCATCTTCCTGTTCCTGAACCTATATTACCACCACATTCTCCTCTCTCCTCCACTACTATACTCAACCCACCACCACCTCCGCCACTTTCTCTCTCTCTTCGCCCTCGACACACCACTACTCGACCAGCATACCTTCAGAATTACATTTGCTCGACGATACATACGGAGTCCATTGAAGCCTCATCTGCTGCTTCAGGTACTGCTCACCCTCTATCTGCTTTTCTTTTTTATTCTCGTTTTTCTCATTCTCATATTGCCTTTTTAACTGCTCTTACCACATCCGTTGATCCTTCTTGTTATTCCATTGCCATCCGCCACCCTCATTGGCGCGAGGCTATGTCTGCTGAGATCCGAGCCTTAGAGGATAATGCCACTTGGACTCTTGAGCCTCTTCCTCTTGGTAAGAAACCCATTGGATGTAAATGGGTTTTCAAAACTAAACTCAAAACTGACGATTCCGTTAAAAAGTACAAAGCTTGGCTAGTTACCAAAGGTTACACTCAAGTTGAAGGCCTTGACTATCATGAAACTTTTGCTCCAGTTGCCAAAATGACCATTGTTCGCTGTTTATTGGCAGTCGCTGCCACAAAAAAGTAGGTCATCCATCAACTTGATATCAACAATACTTTTCTGCACGGTGATCTTGATGAAGAGGTCTACATGACCCTACCACCCGGATATTGCCCTAAGGGGGAGACTCGTGTCTGTCGGCTTCAAAAATCCCTATACGCCCTCAAGCAAGCCTCCCGCAACTGGTTTTTTAAATTAGCCACTATGCTTATTGATGCAAGTTTTCATCAGTCTCAAGCAGACCATTCTTTATTTACTCTAGTGGCTCACACCAGCATCACTCGTGTCCTTATTTATGTTGATGACATCCTGGTTGCTGGCAACGACATTTCCCAAATCAAGGTCTTCAAAAGCATTCTCTCTACACACTTCAAAACCAAGGATCTCGGTTCCCTCAAATACTTCCTTGGTCTTAAGTTGCTCGCTCTCAGAAAGGCATCTTCCTCAACCAACGCAAATATACACTTGATATTCTGACTGACAGTGGCCAACTTGGTGCTCGGACCACCTCATTTACCAAGGAACAAAATTTGAAGCTCATAAACCGTGATGGCACTCTCCTCACTAACCCTGGCGCCTATCGACGACTAGTTGGTCGTCTCATCTATCTGGCTATAACTCGTCCTGATATTGTTTTTGCAGTGAATATTCTCAGTCAGTTCATGCATGCTCCTCGAGATTCCCACATGCAAGCTGCCATCCGCGTTCTCCGCTATCTCAAAGGCAGCCCAGGTTAAGGCATTTTCTTCTCCTCATCCAGCGATTTACATGTTACCGTTTACACCGACTCTGATTGGGCCAGCTGTCCTACTACTAGACGATTCACCACAGGCTTCTTCATTCAGTTCGGCACGAGTCCCATTTCTTAGCGCACAAAAAAACAGACGACAGTAGCACGCTCCTCTACTGAAGCTGAATATCGTGCCATGGCAGTCACTACTTGCGAACTCACCTGGCTGAAACAGCTCCTCACTGATTTTGGTGTCTCTCACTCTGAGCCTATCAGCCTTTATTGTGACAACCAATCTGCTCTACACATCGCTCACAATCCTGTCTTTCACGAGCGCACCAAACACATTGAGATTGATTGTCACATTGTTCGTGATAAAATTCGAACAGGCCTTCTTACAGCTGTTCACACCTCTTCTCATGAACAAGTTGCAGACATTTTCACCAAAGCCTTGGGACAGGATCTTTTCCATCACTTTCTAAGTAAGTTGAGCATTACAGATCTTCATACACCAACTTGAGAGGGAGTATTGACAAAATCAAATCCCACAAATCTCACCATCTCTTGATATTAGGAAACTTGTCATTTAATTGTAATTATTTCAGGAAATTTGTCATTTAATTGTCGTTATTTCCTTTTTAATAGTTACCATAGAAAGACTAGGCATGTACCTATATATTTTACTCATTCTTACACTGTAAAAGACACACTTCCAAAAATATAGAATTCATTTCTTGACAAGTCCAGTGCAGAGGGTTGTGACCAACTCAGAGAACATGAGAGTATCAGTGGCAACGCTCAGTGAGCCAGAGCCAGAGCGAGAGATTGGACCTGTGGATTGCTTGATAGACGAGAAGAGGCCGAGGTTGTATAGAAATGTGAAGAACTATGGAGCTATAAACTATCAGAGTTATCAGGAAGCTGGGAAGATAGCTAGCTAGCTCTTGTAACTGTGAAGATTTAAGTACTTGGGAAACCGGGAAACAAGAATAAAATCCAACAAGTTTAAACCTTGAATAAAATCCAATAAAAGTTTATTTAATGCATGGCCCTAGATATATTAATACTTTTTCCACTCCAATAATTGCATTTAGATGGGCCTACTGAAAAAAAATAGAAAACAAAGCAATCTAGTAAGGACAAAAACATATACATATACATGACCGTCATTCGACAACCAGAAAAGCACCTTTTCGTATTCTTAATTCTTGTATAGCACCGTTGATCTCAACAAGCACAATATTGATCTGTTATCATTATAGCTCCCTCGCTCTCTCCGGCAATTCAAAGACTGCGACATGGCTGGGACTTTGCTTTCTGCTCAGGCTCTGCCGGCACTGCACAAGAGTGTGGAAGAAATGTCCGTCGACGGCGACTCCCCACCATCACAGTTTATTGTCAAAGAAAGCAGTAGTATTGCTTCTACTTATTCTTCTCCCTCAGTTCCTATTCCAATCGTTGACATCAGCCTCCTCTCCTCACAAGATTCACAAGAGCTCCAGAAACTCAGATCAGCTCTCAGCTCAGGGGGTTGCTTCCAGGTTTCGTGATTTTATTTTATTTTTTCCATTTTCACTCATATTCCCTGATGTTCTAAACTAGTAACATGTTTTGCTAGCTTGTACTGGATAGAAAAACTAAAAGGTATAAATGTTTTAAGTACATATATACGTTTATCGGATGTGATATTATCTTGAGATCTCATTTGACAAAATCAGACGAGGTTTTATTGCTGTCTTGTCTAAATCAGAATCATGCTCCTTACATAGCTAGAATCTTAATGAGATCTCAAAACATAGTTGAAATTATTGTGTTTGATCCTCAGGCAATAGGTCATGGGATTCCACATTCATTTCTTGACAAGTTCCGAGCGGTTGTAAAGCAGTTCTTTGCACTGCCATTAGAAGAAAAGCAAAAGTATTCCCCCCGAGCAGCTGATGAGGTTGAAGGATATGGGTATGACAAGGTATTTTCAGAGAAGCAGATTCTTGACTGGTGTAGTCGCCTATTTCTTAAAGTCTTCCCGGAAGATGAAAGAATGATTAATCTTTGGCCACAAACTCCAAATGATTTCAGGTTTGTTTTGTGTGTGTGTGTTTGCGCATAAATTATGACATTGCGAAACTCTATATAGGCTAATTTCTAATTAAACGGGAAAGATCTATCTCTCAATTAAGTTGACTGGTGAGCTTTAACTTGAATTGTTTTTCTTTTTTTGGCAGGGAGATGTTAGATGACTATGCTTTAAAGATAAAGGGAATTACTAATATTATCATGAAGGCCATGGCAAAGTCACTGAACTTGGAAGAGAACAGCTTCTCGCGCCAATGTGGAGACCGACCAATAATGCAAGCAAGGTTTAATTTTTATCCTCCTTGTCCAAGACCAGATACTGTTCTTGGTGTTAAAGCTCATGCAGATGGATCGTTAATAACAGTTCTGTTGCAAGATGAAGAGGTAGAAGGACTTCAAATTCTCGAAGATGGAAAATGGATTAAGGTTCCTGTAATTCCTCATGCTCTCGTTGTAAATCTTGGTGATCAAATGCAGGTATGTTTAAAGATCAGCTTAATATATACTGGTGACATGATTTCAATTCAGATTTACAAATTAATGAATTGAGTAAATATAAATATTCCTAGCTATCCAAGGAGATCACAGGGAGACAGAATCTAGCTAGCTAGAACAGGTAGCCTTTCCTTTAAGTAAATCGAAAATGGTTGTAAATAAATGAAGTCGTGCATGCATGCATGCAGATAATGAGCAATGGAATATTCAAGAGCCCACTGCATAGGGTACTGACTAACTCCGACAAGCTGAGGATATCGGTGGCCCTGTTTCATTGGCCGGAGCTGGATAAAGAGATTGGACCTGTGGATGAATTGATAGACGAGAAGAGGCCTAAGCTATACAGAGATGTGACTAACTTCAATGTTATCAACATGGAATGTTATCAGAAAGGGAAAATAGCAATTGAGGAGGCAAAAATTTAATTTTTACTTCCTCTATATATATATATATAAATGTATGTATGTATTTAAATGGCTTATCCACTGATCTGCTGTTTGGAGCAAGCTGGTGATGAGACTTTTTATGGTATTCTGATGCTTGTTCATGATTAGTTAAAATAAACCATGCAAAGTGTTTGAAATTTTAAAATAAAAGCGTTCACAGTCACACATGCATTTGCGCTTAATTATAATCTAAAGGGATTAGTTGATGTTAGAATTGATGAAGCTCCTTCGAGCGAGTCATTACAAAAGTTACTTCCATTAGTAAGGAACCAATTAATTATATGAGGCTTGGCTTTAATTTATTAACTTCAATTTCATACATGATTCGTACGCTCGATCGTCATGTTCTTCCATAACAATGATTATCTCTCACACCAAATTAATCATCATGTGTGATTTAACAATGCATAATGATCTCCCTTAATGCTCAAATCCTGAATGCGATCTTCATCAGGGCCTTGCATGCATGCGCACGCGTATGTCGTCGTGTAGTTCAACATCTCCATATGACCGACATTACAACAAAAAGTGGCTTTTGCGGCCAAATTTATTTCCGGCAACAACAAACTCGAGTAAAAAGCCAGTTTTTTCAATATAGACAATAAAAAGTATCTTTTTCCGACAAGTATTAGTGGCCGCAAAAGGTATAGACAGAAATGATATATCACGGTGCTTTTTAATTTGTTGCGGCGATAATAATTAGATGCAAAAGAAATTAGATTTCATCAGGTTTATTAGGGCGACTTTTGTCGCCGCAATAAACCTTATGTTGCTTTTAATCCCACGTGTTCCCCTTTCCTCTCCTTCTGTCTCTTATTCCTTCCCGCGAAAGATCTTCTCCCGCGAGATTCTAGATTTCCCATGCTGTTAGTAATATAAATATATATATTAATTTATCCAAGTACCCTGTATTTTAATTTGTAGATTAATTTATTTTTTTATAATCCTTTTACAATAAAAGTATTTTGCATATATGTATAGCTAGGTCCACTCTTTATACGTTAATGGGTGACAATATTATATATAGACGTTGCTGCTGAGCTGGTCGATTGTTTGTTTATGATCAAATATTCAAGCATCCCAATAATGCACTCACTCACGTACATATATAACCATATTTGTACAAACACGCGCGTGATAAAAAAAATAATATAACAAGTTAAAGGCCGGCAAGCTTTGGATCTATTCATCTTAATTTCTTCTTGCTGTTATCATTATATATATTAATCTCCTACAAAATTATAAATAGATTAAACCAAACATATATAGCATGCATCTTGCCGGACCTATATATATGTATGTATGTATATATGTATAAGGCTCTATATATCTCTTGTACAAAGTCACCAAAAATCAATTATATATATATATGCCATTTTATATGTAGGACATAATTGCAAAATTAGAATAATAATTTTCTTAATTATTTTTACAAACTGAGGTTATTGTTTTCAACTTTCACAGCAACGATATCTGGTGATCAGAATAAAAAAAATAAAATAAAATGGTGATTCATGAATACCACACAGTTCGGAGATATTCATGATGATCACAAATTAAAAGAAGTTATTAACCGAAAATATGTCAAATTACTTCAAAGATTAGATCTCATTATAATAATAATAATAATAAACACAGAAAACTCGATCCGCTTGATCTTGTTGGAAGATTATGAAACCAAAAAAAATAAAAACAGAGATAATATTATTATTGATTAGGCCAACATGACTCTTCAATCTCATGCGGTTGCTGTCTTCTCCCTCTGATCTCGATCGATCGTTTTGTCTTCAACCAATGGGGACATATCACATATAATATATATGTATGTATACATACATACATACATACATATATATATATATAAATATATATTTATACACAAACAGAAAGGCCATCACATCTGGAAAATCTGAATCGGTTTGGAAAGGATAGGGAAATTAGTTGGCAGGCATCTTCCAAAACCTACCAAAGAAAAGGACTTCTCATGCATGCAGATCAATCTTCATCCTATCTCCAAAACATAGACCTTGTCTTGTTTTTTCGTTCCTTATATATTTATATATAATACTCATTAGTACTCATGATGGTTCAAACAATCAAGAACCGAATTTTATACAAAATAAAAAATACAATATATCATTAACAAATTTTATAAAAATGCTTCGTTATCAATCAATTTCATTTATTCAACCCCATAACTAATCAATAAGAGAAGACAAATGAAATGGATAGAGGGTCTGAGACATATCCCGACATTTAGGGCATTTAAAATATGTTTTGTCGGTTATCTTTTACCCAATTGCCATTGTTTTCATCTCTCAAAACCGGGGGTTCGATTCCTTGATGCGGTTGCCTAGGGGAACAAAGAGCATTGAAAAATGCTCCAATGCCTTCAAAATCACGTTCGTTTATTATTATTATTATTAACCTTGCAATTTGCAAACCGATCCTTGCTCTATAACTATTATAAATCAACAGCTCTTCTATATACAAGCAATTTTGCGTACCCATTATGTACCAATTGCCTACGTGTGAGAGTTTTGTTAGATGGCTTTGTTATATTAAAAAATAAAAATAAAAAAGCAACAACGTAGGACGCAGAGAATAGAAAGATAACATCTTCAGTAAAACAACACAGCATTGAGAACAGCCTTCTCAATGCATTCATATCCCCCAAATCTCTTCCTCAACGCAGGCATCTCCACTACACGCGACGAAGACGGTCTCTCTGATCCTTTCTTTTTCTTTTTTTCTTTTTCTTTTTTTCTCATCATGGCTCAAAACTCGTCATCTTCACACTCTATTTCTTCCTCATTTTCCCATCTAGTCACACTCAAACTCACCTCAGAAAACTATATGTTATGGAAAGTGCAGATTTCTACATATTTAAGAGGCCAAGACCTCTATTCATTTGCAGATGGAACAAGTCTTTTCCCTCCCAAAATGCTTATCCTTGAGAAAGATTATGCTCCCAAGATCAACCCTGCCTATCTCTCATGGCAGCGGACTGATCAGTTTATTTTAAGCATCCTGTTTTCGTTTTTAAGTGATTCTCTTATTGCTCATGTGATTTCTGCAGGAACATCACGAGATCTCTGGCTCTCTCTTGAACGGATGTTTAGTTCTCATTCTCAAGCCAAGGATTTTCAAATACGTTTTCAACTTACCAACTTAAATCGTGGAGAACAATCCATTTCTAATTACTTTAGCAAAATAAAAATGTTGATGGATACCCTTGCTGCCACAGATAGTCCCATTTCTGATAAAGAATTTTTCACATATCTCTTGAATGGTCTTGGTCCAAACTATGAAAGTTTTGTCACTTCAGTAACCACCCGAAATGATCCTGTCACCTCTCATGACCTTTATCATCTTCTTCTTATTCACGAAAGTCGTCTGAGTCATACAGCCCGAAGCACAACACTGCCAACTCCTTTTGAACCATCAGCTCACTTTAGCTCAAATCACCGTGACCAACGTGGAAAAGGTACCTATTGTGGAAGCCGTAATGGCAGAGGACGAGGCAGGTTCTCTTCAAACAGAGGAAGGTTCCCTTCAAACCCCAGCCCCAACCTTCATAATTATTCTCATCAAGCAATTCGTCCAACCTGTCAAGTTTGTAATAAACCTGGTCATGTTGCCCTCCAATGCCACTTCAGATCTGATCATGCTTATCAATACGATCCCCCTCGTCCCTTCTCTGCCAATTATACCTCGCCTTCTGCCATCCATGACTCCATTTGGTACCCAGACAGTGCAGCTACCCACCATATAACACATGACTTATCTCAACTCAACATCTCATCCGAACCATATAATGGCAATGAACAGATACGGGTTGACAATGGAACGGGTCTACCGATTCAAAACATTAGTGATTCCTCTCTTTCTCTTAATTCTCCTTCTACTTCTTTTACACTTCATAATCTTCTTCATGTGCCAACTATAACAAAAAATCTGGTTTCTGTTTTTCAATTTTGTGTTGACAATGCTTGCTTTTTTGAATTTCATGCAACTCACTTCTTAGTAAAGGACAATCTGACTAGCAAGCCCCTCATCAGCAGACCATCACATAATGGCCTCTATCATTTTCCAACTTCAAAATCTGCTCCTCCATCAGCCTACGTTGGCGAGAAAGCTTCCTTGAGTTGTTGGTATAACAGACTTGGACACCCATCTCTTGATACCGTAGTTTGAATACTGCGCACCACATGTTTGCCTTATTTCCCAAGTCCTTCGTTTATTTGTTCTCAGTATCCTCTGGCCAAAGCACATCAGTTACCTTTTAAGCTGGGCTCTACGAAGTCTGTTAAACCTCTCTATATTTTATGGGCTGATGTATGGGGTCCGACCCCTTTTGTTTCAAGAAATGGCTTCAAATATTATCTATCAATAGTGGATCACTTTACTAGATTTACATGGCTCTTTCCACTTAAAAATAAATCTGATGTGATCAATGTTTTTACTTCCTTTATTTCATTTGCTGAAAGATTTTTCAATTCTAAAATTATATCCATTCAAACGGATGCCGGGGGTGAATTTCAACCTCTCACAAACCTTTGCAAAAATCTTGGCATCACACATCGTTTTTCATGTCCACACACGCACCAACAAAATGGTCTCGTTGAGAGAAAACATAGACATATCGTTGAGACCGAGCTTGCACTTTTGGCCCATGCCTCTCTCCCTCTATCTTATTGGGATGATGCCCTTGAAACTACTACGTATCTCATTAATTTACTTCACACACCAATTTTTCAAAATCGTTCTCCGTATTTTATGGTCTATCACAAACTCCCGGATTATTCATTTTTAAAAGTCTTTGGTTGTGAATGTTGGCCTAATCTACGTCCCTATAATCATCACAAACTTAGTTTTCGTTCTACTTCTTGTCTTTTTCTTGGGTATAGTCCCTCTCACAAGGGATACAAATGCCTTGATCAAAAATCCAATCAAATTTACATTTCACAGGATGTTCTTTTTAATGAAATTAGTTTTCCACATCAAAAGCCCACACATTCTTTTTCTAATACTCAATTCAATCCACCGACTGTTTCTCTTCCCCTCTTTCCCAATTCAATTCTCGGCCCAAAACCCTCATATACAACCCCCCCTGAGCCCATTCTTTCCTTCTCTCCAAGGCCCACAGCCCCCTCTACATCAAACCCCCTCAATTCACTCATATCTCCTTATCCAAACACTCCAATAATCGAAACCAAAGAATCCACCCGTCTTCTTCTCCAGTTTCCCTCAACGAAAACCCTAACTCCCTTGCCCTTTCCAGATCACTCATTGAATCATCTTCCCAAACTCTCTCTTCTCCTCGTCTTTTAATTCTTCCTCACTCACTTATAATCACTCGTTCTCACACCAACTCCTCTCACCTTCGCACTACCACTGACGGAACTATCCCGTATCCAACACGCCAATGTTTTCTGTCCACTGCCATTATTCCCGATGAACCATCTTCTTTTACAGTTGCCTCCAAATTCCCTAAATGGAAATCTGCTATGACCAAAGAATTTGAAGCCCTTGTAAAAACAAACACCTAGACCCTCGTACCCCCTTCCTCTGTGTCTAATGTTGTTGGTTGCAGGTGGGTTTTTCGAACTAAGCTGAGATCCGATGGTTCTATAGAAAGGAGGAAAGCACGACTTGTTGCGAAGGGCTTCCACCAACAGCACGGTATCGACTACACTGAGACTTTCAGCCCTGTGGTAAAACCCTCAACAATTCGTTTAGTGTTGTCTCTTGCTGTTTCAAAAAATTGGTGTCTTCGACAAATTGATATACAGAATGCTTTTCTGCATGGTATTTTTAATGAAACTGTATTCATGCAACAACCGCAAGGATTCATTGATCCTATGCGACTTGNTTTTTAATGAAACTGTATTCATGCAACAACCGCAAGGATTCATTGATCCTATGCGACTTGACTTTGTATGCAAATTAAATAAGGCCATTTATGGCCTTAAGCAAGCACCGAGAGCTTGGTTCTCTGAACGAAGCTCATGGCTTCTGGACTATGGTTTTGTGGCTTCTAAGGGTGATCCATCATTATTTACTTTGCATAAAAGTGATCTGTGTATCTTCATTTTGGTGTACGTTGATGACATGATAATTACTTCATCCTCCAATTATGTTGCTGACCAGTTAATTGAATCCTTGGGTCAAGCTTTTCCTGTCACTGATTTGGGTTTATTATCTTATTTTCTTGGATTAGAGCTTAATTATCTCAATGATGATTTGTTCATTTCTCAAAGAAAATATATCTCTGATTTGTTAAAAAAGACAAATATGCTTGATGCTAATCCAATCTCCTCTCTCATGTCTGCTTCCACAAAACTCTCCAAATTTGATTCTCCCTTTTGAAGATGTTACTCTCTTTAGAAGCATTGTAGGTAGCCTACAGTACCTATCTTTAACTAGACCCGATGTCTCATTTCCTGTCAACAAAGTGGGTCAATTTATACATGAACCCAAAAACACTCACTAGACAGCAGTAAAAAAAATACTTAGGTATCTCAAGTCCACCATTAATCATGGCTTATTTTTCTCAAAAGAATTCAGTTTTGTTCTTCATGCATACTCAGATGCAAATTGGGCTGG